>AP028431.1:6746187-7030093 GCA_036509395.1 Antheraea yamamai | reverse complement strand
TATTATAGTATAGATAATATTAGTATTAGTGTAGATTAATATATATAAAGGATAAATGTATCGACTCTGGAGCTTGATAAATATTTAATAATGATTGTAGGTTATGCTATAACATCACCATTATTAAAATGAGTAATAGTTTTTGGAAATACTGTACTTCGTATTATTACTATTGGGACATTTGGCAACGTCTTTGTCATGTGTAACAAGAATTTCCCCAAATGATCGGTAAGTAATAATGGCGGTAGTTTAAAAAAATGTATACGTATAAATAACATTAAATTGTCTCTTGTTGTCAGGGATAATCTCCGCATATCCGAACCGGTTATTGAAGCTAATATTCCTGGCAGATAGAAGAGTTTCCAAATAATTAATTTATTGATTATGTTTTCCTACGGGGACTAAGAGAAAATTTAATATATAGTTCCCATGAACTAACAAAATCATATTCACGAAAACGTAGGTACGGATATCAGTTAATTTGTATAGACAATGAAAATACACTTCATTTGAGACTCAATCACGTCAAAACTACTGAACATGTTGGCATAAGACTATTTAATGCAAATGTATTGGTAGATTGTCTTAGGCTACTTTTTGAAGTGAAACTTCTTTAGAATCGTTGTGATTTCAAACCGGATGCAACGGATAAAACGACAGGTAAGAGACACAAATACAAAAATGTGTAGGGTGAAGCCGGCAAAGAATGAGACAGAAATATACATACTATGTTATATTATCGGTCTCTCCTCTTTGTGCCATGCTTCGTAGCATCCCCACTCCCGTCTTCTAAGCATAGTCGCCTGTAATTAGTGAGCCAGAGCGAGAGAGCAAATGTCGGTGTGTATGTATATTGCACACTGTTTAATACTTGCTTGTATTTGAGCATTTAACGTGTGTTAGTATATGTGAAAAGTACGTGAGCTAATACTACTGTACACTGTAACATATGTTAAATACAATATAAAATATCTTTTAAAATTAATCAAAATACTTTCATTTTTAAACAAATAAACTTTGTAATTATCCTACCCGTGTTATATATATTCATCTCATTCTTTTGTCGATTTACTGAAGTTTCACTTCTATCGTGTGTGAATCGCACACACCTTTTACTTTTATTTTTATGTAGATCGACTATTTGCTATTTTTTTTTTGTGTTCAACGAACCGGACGGGAATCAGCTAGCCTATCATTTGACCGATTATCATAAACGTTGACATACTTATGCATTTTGTCATGAAGAATATTTTACCCGCATCCTTCCACCACGCGGGGTCCATCTCCTCAGTGCACAGGTTCGGCTGACCAGTGGAGGCTGCTGGTGTTACCCAATCTGCCCTCCTATTAGGCTGTAGCTTGGCGGCCACCTTCCGCCGGGCTGAGCCCTGGGGTGGCATGGTTATAGCCATATACGATTCCATGCCGCCCCACCCAAAGCGGCGGCTGGTACACCGTGGGGTTTTGTGAGTACGAGCCTCACATTACGCATACTCTCCTCCGGGAGGGTGGCGTGTCCAAGATGATATGACGATTTATCCACGTTAATAAAAAAAAGGAGTGTTATAAGTAGGCTCAGTAGGGATAGGGGTGGTTACTCCAACATTTTTTTTTTTGTGGGACAAGCAAATGTCGCCCCTCGGCAGCACACCTCTATCGCGGGTAGATATTGTAATACTTTCCCTTGGTTTGTCCTTTGTATGTGTTTGTTTTGTCAATTTCTTTCCTTTCCTTCAGTTCTTTTCATGTTTACTAATTGGATATTCTTCATTATGCTTCTGGCATACTAATTAATCTTAGGAGTCCTAAACATTCACAGTTGATATCTTGATTACGTGTACTTTTGACATTGGCGCTATTCAAACTATGTTCACTATCTATAAGTCATCCATTCGGAAACTTCTGTGTGTACTCTGTTGTTCTTTCTCTTAGTGTTTATCTAATTCTTCCCTCATAATCGGACTACTACTTCTATACTTTTGTGCACCAAAATCTTTTTACTCTGTCTTACTCCACTTTTCTGAGCATTGGTACTGAAAAAGACCAGGAGACCTCTAAATTTGAGTCGCCTCTCATTTTTACCTACTCCGACCTTGTCTACTTATCGAAGAAGGCAATTCTTTAGAGTTGTGGTACGATGCTTAGGTAATTTAGGTTCATGGCGTAGGTTAGCATTAGGGTTGTAGGGAGGGCTGGAGTTAGGTGTAGGTTAGGACGGAGGGTCCTTTCTGGGCATCCCGTCCTATGCAGGATTTCTTTTCACGTAAAAAAAGAAGGTAGTATTATAATACCAGATTTGATTTATCTCTAGAAAATAGTCTGTCCTTTCGTGTATCTCTAAACACGTATGCTGCAAAATATTTGATGATTGATTGAGTAGTAATACGTGAATACGTAGTAAACAAACAAACTCACATTCGCATTTCACATTATTACTAAGTATAATTAAATTCTATTCTGTGATATAATGGGACGAAATCGCAGGTATACATAGTCTCCTAGTGTTGTATATAATTGGGGTACCACTACTATTTAAGCATGCTAACTTAAAAAGTTTTATTTTCACTTTTTTATTTTTTATAGGCAACATCACAAAGAAGCAAATATGTTTTTTATTTTTAAATTATGTTTTAAATACCGAATGATTTACCCAAATATTTAACTTTTGTCAAGTATGAAATAACAAATTGACGAATAAAGGCACACCATTTAATTATCTGTCAGTCGTATTGCGATCACTACCTGTATACTCGTACCTTCAAGACCGATTAATAGAGTTAGATCAAACGATTGTACGAAAAATTTTCAGAATTTCATAAAATTCTAAAGTCAAAGAATTAATCCTAGTAATCAATATAAGTTTGCACAAAATGTCAGCCCATTATCTAAATCCCACACGTACATACAAATAAACCTGCAAATGGTTGTGTATTTTCAAAGAAAACGAATAACCTTAAAAGGTAGGTAGCGTTGACAATAACACAAAAGCTTCCATCGAGAGGTACCATTTTTATTAGATATATCCTGATGTAATAGGGCTCCGACACATGAATAGGTATGTTTTGATAATAAAAGTGAGGGTTTTTTTTTTGTAAACTATTTTAGATTGATTACTAATGGAATACTATAACCTAGCTTCTATTCGCGACTTCGTCCGAGTGGAATAGTTACTTTGAACGAACGCTAAAAAAACCCCGATTTTGTATAATTCTTCATAGGTGTCAAATCGGACTTGTAGTTCCTGAGATTAGCGCGTTCAAGCAAACAAACTCATCAGTTTTATAATATTACTAGCGGGCCCGGCAGACGTTGTCCCGCCCTGATTATGAAAAAAATCCTTGACAAGTTATATACTACCTACCTCATGAATCACTCTATCCATTGGTGAAAACCGCATGAAAATCCGTTCGGTAGTTTTTGAGTTTTCGCGAACAGACAGACAGACAGACGCGGTAAGGGACTTTGTTTTATACTATGTAATGATAGTATAGATATTTTAATGAATTGTGTCTAGAACACATATACACTTATTTTAATTGTTCGACTTTATTATTCTGGTTAGAAAAACCGATTGAAATATTCATTATTTGCACAGAATCCGTAACTTTATTGGATATTAATTCATTCACATATTATTATATTGCGAAGGCTATGAAATAAATCTTTACTAATACTCTTGTCCTTACTTCTATACAATGTAATGTAAAAAAGCGAATGTAAGTTTGTTTGCTGTGCTTTCACGCCTTAACTACTCAACTGGTCATCATTCAATTTTATATACACGTTGTTAGGGACGCAGAATCGTTAACCCAGAAAAAAGTACTGTTGTCGAAAGATAGGTTAAATCGAAATTAGCACGAATGAAACCACGAACAACAGCTAATGTACAGATAGATAAATATCTATCAGTCACTTTGTAGCAGATTAGGCCCCCCTCGGCAGCGGCTCAAGCCTAGGTCCGTTCCCTCGGCGTGGAACCCTTGAGTGCGCTGCTCGCACGATACAGTGACACAAAATCTTACATCACTGAGACAACATTACGCATGTCACCTCCACACACGTGCACGCATACACGCTTACACATGCAAGTGGAAGAGTTTTATTTTTTTCCCTTATCAAACTGGAATAGTTTAGAAAATTATCCGATACGAAATATACATAAGAGTTATTGAGGTATGTATGCTTGGTACACATGTATGTTTAACAGCTCATATATGTATGAATAGTTAGCTAAACTTAGGTTAGCTCAGATAGGTCGCGAATTGCATGTATCAGGCAACAGTCCAAGCCGAGGTGTGCCGTGCATTCTTGTGTTGTTACTTTATCTATTTATCTATTATACTTTATATATTATCTATCTAAGACTAGCCGACCCGTGCGCACTTCGTTGGGCGGTAATAGGCATTATCAAGCTACAACTTTTCTCTAGAACTCAATCATATATATCTCATAATTAAGGCAGCGTTCGTAAGAAACATTTTCGTTCGACCATTTTTCTCCGACTCCCCAGATATTAGCCCCTACAACCTCACAAACTTTACCTCTTTATAATATTAGTATAGATTATAGATAATATAATTAGTTAATAGCTTCTGCCCGCGACTTTGCACGCGTGGAATAGTTATTTTGGGCTAAGACGCAGCGGAAGCTCTCAAAAGGAAAAAATACCCCGATTTTAAAATATTTTTCATTGTTGCTCCGCTCCTATTGGTCTTAGCGTGATGATATGTAGCCTATAACACTCGTAAATAACGTGGCTTTATATTGGTAAAAAAAAATCAAAATCGGTTTAGTAGTTCTTGAGATTACCCCCTACAACGTCACAAACTCACAAACTTTACTTCTTTATAATATTAGTATATAGATTATAGCCCCTGCCCGCGACTTCGTCCGCGTAGTAATAGTTACTACTCTGGGCTAACGCTGACACACAGCAGAAGTTCTCAAAAAGAATAAAACATCTCGATTTTGAAACATTTTTCATCCGCTCCTATTGGCCTTAGCATGATGATATATAGCCTATAACCATTCTCGATGAATGAGCTATATAACACTGAAAGAATTATTCAAATCGGACCAGTAGTTCCTGAAATTACCCCTTACAACGCCACAACGTCACAAACTCACAAACCCACAAACTTACAACGTCACAAACTTTACCTCTTTATAATATTAGTATAGATGTAGTTAAATTAAACAAAAATAGAATGACATTAAATAGAAGAAAAGTATACAAAAATACGATTCCAAAAGACACTGGTGATGAACTACATTGCGGGTTATGGGTCGTTAAGTTCGCCGGATCATCTGGGACTCAATCAGACAATGCTCAATAAATAATGCACAACACTAAAGTGTCGTCTGCTACCTTTATTGATTCCGATTGTGTTCGTATTGCACCGGTATTCGGCACAAAATGCGCAATGCAATATTCACAATTTTGCTTCACGATTCGTATGCAAATCAACAATGGTGACGTCATCTTTGGCAAATGTTTACTGGCTGTTGTGGTACTATAACTATTTTATATAAATGCCATCGGAAACAAAACTTGTTAAAAATCAAGTCTCGCAAATCAGTTATTCTATCGTAAAAAGTTGTGGGATCCATGCAATACCAAGTCGGTTACTTGATTAAGTCCCTACTTAAGGGACCTTCTGTGCTATGTTATTACGTAATTAGCCAACTTAACAATATCCTATAGTGACCATATCAATATTAAAAATCTTTTATGTTTTAAATAAAATAGATTGACTTGGCCATCACATGAAAACACAATGTATCTCACAAGTAATACATATATATCTATTCTATTCTATACATATAATAAAAATGAAGTGTCTGTATGTAATATCAAAATAACACTTTTTTACTCATTGGGTGTGAAAGTATACACGATATTGATAACAAAAATGCAATTTTTAAAATTTTTGTCGGTCTGTCTGTCTGTCTGTCTGTTTGTTCCGGGTAATCTTCTAAACGGCTGGACCGATTTTGACGGGAATTTCACTGGCAGATAGAAAAAATTACAGCGCGTTTCTTAGGCTACTTTAAATTAGACTATCTGTTAACCGCGGCTTCGTCTGCCATGCTATCTTCAAAACGGTTGGACCGATTTCCACGGGACTTTCATTAACAGATAGCGGACATTATAAAAAGTAATTGAAGCAATTTTAGTTTATACTAGCTGTTAACCGTGGCTTCGACCGCAGTGCTATCTTCAAAACGATTCGATCGATCTTCACATAGCTTTCACTGACAGATAGCTGATCTTATAAAAAGTAATTCGAGCAATTTTAGTTTATACTAGCTGTTAACCGTGGTTTCCCCCACAATGCTATCTCCAAAACAGTTAGACCAGTTTTCACGAGACTTTCACTGGCAGATAGCTGACTTTACAAAAAGTAATTTAAGTAATTTTAGTTTATACTAGCTGTTAACCGTGGCTTCGGCCGCTGTGCTATCTTCAAAACGATTCGATCGATCTACACGTAGCTTTCACTGGCAGATAGCTGATCTTATAAAAAGTAATTCGAGCAATTTTAGTTTATACTAGCTGTTAACCGTGGTTTCGCCCACAATGCTATCTCCAAAACAGTTAGACCAGTTTTCACGAGACTTTCACTGGCAGATAGCTGACTTTACAAAAAGTAATTTAAGCAATTTAGTTTATACTAGCTGTTAACCGTGGCTTCGCCCGCTGTGCTATCACCAAAACGGTTACATCGATTTTCACGGGACTTTCACTGGTAGATAGCGAACCTAATAAAAAGTAATTGTGGTTATTCTATTTTAGACTAGCTGTTACCCGCGACTTTGTCTGCATGAAATTTAGCAAGATTTCAACTCATTCTTTATTTTTAATAAGAGAAATAATTATCAGCTTATTGTTTACAATTCGACATTATAATTATTAATGACATTAATGATATAGAGGTCTTCCTAATAAGATCTTAGATTATAAACGTATTACGTAAAGAGTTCATTAATACAATTTCTTGCGGAACAGACAAGCGTTTGTTTTTTGTATAGTCACAAAATCTTAATTATAATAATGGCAATGTATATTAAATGTAATTTAAATGTAAATCTTTATAATAACATTTTAAGTTATTGTTTCATTAGTTCCTTATACAGTGTAAGTGAACACTGAGGTAGTTATATTATGGGTTAAGGTTCCAAATATGACAAACCTCATTTGACACGCTGTTAGTATTTATATATCTAATGTACACGTTACATGTTACTGTAAGTGGCGTGCGTGTCGTACTTACAATTGCTTAAAGAGCATTTCCATAATTGTACATAATCTCACAATTTTATAATTCTTTAATACGATTTAAAAAAACGCGTGCGGAGCTGCGGGTACAGCTAGTTTATATTATAAGTTTAAAGATAATACATTTTCCAATATGTTTTCTCATAGCCAGTTTTGATTCGTACCAGATACTAACAGTATTGTTCGTGGGTTTATTGTATGATGAAGTTATTTTTTTCAATCCAATAAGCGTATATTTTTAAACATAATAAAAATAATACACAATAAAATACTTTACTATTAATCTTCAACACAGTCAACGAGCCTTTTTCATCAACATATTGATAGGCCCTTATGAGAACGGCCATTATTACTATTATAATATAATATAATATATATATATATATATATATATATATATATATATTATAATGTAATATCTACAATATAATAATACATTATACACATATGATAATACTATAGTAATCTATACATCGTAATATCTTATCACAAAAAAGAAAATCAACTTGAATAAAAAAAAATCGTAATTTTTTATTTCATTAGCTCAACCATTTTTTTTGGTAATTTATTAAAAAAAAATCATTTTTTATCATTCGATTTCCAGCAATAGTCAAAATAAAAAAGCTATCCTATTATAATGCCTTCGTTCTCTGTTTTGAACTTTGTTACTTTGAAAATATATTAAACTTCAAAAAATAAATTTTGATCCCAATATTGTCATGAGGATGATAAATAATCTGGAAGCCAAACTGTTATTTTATTTCGGGTTGTATCATCCATCCATCTTGTGCGCCGCCCACTCTGAAAGCAATTAATTAACCCCGAAACTTGTTTGCTCTGCCCACCCGTATATATTGTCGGAAAGAGGTCCAAGTTTACGGTGATTATATGGGAAATAAACGTTACATTTCGGTCTTTACCAGGTAATGTTTAGACGCGAGTTTATTTCACCTCAGGTCGAAGTTTTCTAACTTCAATCTAAGTATACACAGGAACGTTTTATATAATTGTCAGTACCTTATTCTCATGAACTTATTTAACTATTTATCTGCATTAATTGTGGGATTTCTTTTATTTTATCATTCTTTCCCGTTGGAGATTAATAAAACTTGATTATTTGAGTTTAGCCGAGTTGTCAAATTCAAAATACATGTTGACACTCATATATGCATTACTAGTTTAGCTAGCTCAGGTTAGTTAGATTCTTGATATTACATTCAATGCAAAAGCCTAAGCCGACTTTCGAAGACTTTGGTGCCTTTGAGCTTATTGACATTAGCTGAGTACCTTAAGGTCTCACGCAAAAATTTCGGTGAAGTTCGTAAAGGCCCGTCAGGCCAACAGAGTTAGTCAGTATGAAAAAAAACTCGCTGGTTAAAAGATTTGCGTTTGTTCTTACATCTATCTGGGTCATTCCATGTCAAATCGACAAATTTTTTACCTGACCCCCTTTGATTTCGCTGAAAATTTTCTATCTTTTTCTACCCCCCGAAAGTTATTTTTCAGAATTTTTTCAAATTTTTTTTCCCGACAAAAAAAAAGTTATGAATTTTTGAAAAAAACCGCTCTTTTATTTTTAAATTGCCAGAACTTTTTCAAAAATTGACCGTTTGGGAACTTTTTTTTTTCAAAATTTTTGTTTTTAAATGTAGTTTTCGAAAAAAAAATATGAAAAAATTTTCAGAGTCCCAGATATATGAAATATTTTAGTTTTTTTGAAAAAACCGTAATTTTCTCAAAGTCCGACCGTTTTTTTTTTTTTTTTTTGCTCTAAAAATATTTCAACTAATTCTGCAATGATCCCCGTTAATCAAAAGATGTGACGACAGTCGCTTCTAATTTTTTTTCTTGATTATAAAAAAACTTTTGTTGAATTTTTGCTGATTTTATATAACTTTATTATGAAATTTTTTTTATTTCCTCGTGAAACCTCAAAAGTTGAAAAATAAAATTTTATTGGATATATTATTTAAATGAAATGTAGATGATATCTTTTTTACCGACAATCGATAGCTCTTAAATTATCACATTGTATCAACTGGAGGTAACTTTTAAACCCATTGTATTTTTGAAGTTGTCATATTTCAGTACCAAAAAAAACGTCCATAAGAGTAAAAAAATAACGTCAATGAGAGAAAAAAATTTTTTTTTTTTTAAAAATAACAATTTCTTGGACGATAATCACTTGAAATTCTCCAATAAAATTTTATTTTTCAACTTTTGAGGTTTCACGAGGAAATAAAAAAAATTTCATAATAAAGTTATATAAAATCAGCAAAAAATCAACAAAAGTTTTTTTATAATCAAGAAAAAAAATTAGAAGCGACTGTCGTCACATCTTTTGATTAACGGGGATCATTGCAGAATTAGTTGAAGTATTTTTAGAGCAAAAAAAAAGAAAAAAAACGGTCGGACTTTGAGAAAATTACGGTTTTTTCAAAAAAACTAAAATATTTCATATATCTGGGACTCTGAAAATTTTTTCATATTTTTTTTCGAAAACTACATTTAAAAACAAAAATTTTGAAAAAAAAAAGTTCCCAAACGTCAATTTTTGAAAAAGTTCTGGCAATTTAAAAATAAAAGAGCGGTTTTTTTCAAAAATTCATAACTTTTTTTGAGCCGGGAAAAAAAATTTGAAAAAATTCTGAAAAATAACTTTCGGGGGGTAGAAAAAGATAGAAAATTTTCAGCGAAATCAAAGGGGGTCAGGTAAAAAATTTGTCGATTTGACATGGAATGACCCATCTACAGTTTTGTAACTTTTCTAAATAAAGTATTATATTCCTACACATTTTATTTACAGGAATTTATAGATTAAGTTAGCGTAAATTGATTATAATTAGGCATAAATTTATATAATTTATATTAATTATTTATTCAGTTTTATGCAACTGTTTTCAGACTAAAACGATTAAGTTTTCAAATGTATTGTGTATGTAAATCCTAAGATGATAAATGTGTTTGTTTGTAACATTTTGAGGCCAAACTAGTCAACATGTCATCGTGAAATTCTGTATACACTTTGTCAGAGGTACAGAAAAGGGCCTACGGTATAATAACTATACGTCCAGAAAAAAGTGCTCTTCTAAACAGGTTGGCCAAATCTGTATTTACGCGAAGTCGCTGTCAAAAGCTAGTCGATAGTAAATTATAACGTAGTTACTTCAAATACTAATAATATATCACGTTTGTATTAAATACGATTAAAAAGAATAAATAGTTATCTAAGAATTTTAATGAGATTTAAGATAATAAATCTTCCGTTATTTAGTACACAGAGCCTTTGAAAACCAAAGTGTCTGAAACTTTAAGAAAATAGATTAAAGCTAAAGGAACGTTGAACTCGCTATAAAGGTACGTTTAATTGTAATAAAAGATCGACTGAGAATTTTCAAGGCTCACTTGTCTCAACAAGATTAGTTAATTGGTTTATTTATATTACAAATGTAGTGTTAATTACATTTAAATATCAAAACGTTGGAAGCATATAAAAGTTTAATACTTCAGAGTGCTTGAACTCACGATTTACTTCTTTCGAGAGTCTCAGTCTCAGTCTCAGTTACAGCGAAGTGTAAAATTAAGCTCGTGTTTAATATTAAAGACATACATATATATATATATTTAATATTAAACACGAGCTTAATTTTACACTTCGCTGTCTCTCGAAAGAATAATATATCTATCTATATATATAATGACAACTGTATGTATGAATATTTCTAGATATTCATTATTCATTTGAACTTCATCATTACATAGTATAAAACAAAGTCCACTGCCGCGTCTGTCTGTGTGTTCGCGATAAACTCAAAAACTACTGAACGGATTTTCATGCGTTTTTTACCAGTAGATACAAGGAAGGTTTACGTATATAATTTGTCAAAGTTTTTCACTATCACGGCGGTACAATGTCCACCGGGCTGGCTAGTTTGAAATAAAATCATCTTACATAAGTATATTTTTGATATAATAATAGCTTTAAACTAATATAGTCGAGTAAAAAGGTTGTGCTGCAATAAAAAAATAATTCTACTTGAAAACTACAGTATGAGGCGTTAATTTTTAAATTTAAATAGTCATTTTATTAACTTTTGTCAAGTATTTCGTGACCAATGTAAATAATTTTTCACCTATGTCTCTATAACAGTATCTTTTTTTTATGTAAGGTATCCCATGTCCTTTCCTGTACTCTTGACAACATATATGTAATGTTTCATGATTATCGGTTGAGTAGTTAAGACGTAGAAGGGTAACAAAGAGACAAACAAATTCACATTCTCACTTATAATAGCTAGGATTGGGATATTTCTGCATATTAAAAGACGAATCGTAGTCCGGTGAAGCTGTTAAGATCTTGCTGAGTCAATAGTGTAGTCAGTTCGAAAAAAAAAATTGTAAAACAAAATAATACAGGGAAAGTGCTTGCCTTATCGAATTTAATACAGTTCAAATATTACAATAATTCATGTAAATCTCAAGCATATCCGTATAAAATATGTAGCTTTTGAATACATGTATAAATGTAGACACACAAAACGCAATTTCTTTACGTCGCGTCCCATCCTATACTCATTAAAACTTATAACTGAGATTCTAAACGTAGGAGTAAAACTTCTCAGTTACATCTCAATATGAATACTTTTATTTATCAGGTGTATCTTGTTTTACTATTTATTATGAGACACGTAGATAGGTATATAGGTGTAATGTAGATGAATTTACATAAGTGGTGCTTTTTATATGACATCGGGCGTAGCTTAATCGTCCAGATACGACTGTTTATTACTTCTTCGTCAAAACTGCTACACGTGAAAGTCGTAATTTTAGTGTTGAAGAAGACTTAAACTTTACTTATTAAATACTAATATAATATTTTATATTATATATTTTATCTATATACAAATCGGGAGTGGGAAAACAGATAAGAGTATCTCTCTCCTCTGTTTCTCATCTGATTTTTTTTATTAATTGTTTGTTTAGTAACTATTGTTTAGCTTAAAAATCTTATCAATAAAGAAGTTGGATTTTTTTTTCTCTATGGCCGAAGTTCTACTATTAGACAAGCACTCGTAATATTAAGTACTTTATTTATTAATAAACTGCTTCTATATTAAAGTCTAAATACAGGAAATCAGGAAAATTTAAGTTTCTAACAATGATATTGATAATGATAATTATAAACTTACTGCTTTGCGATGAGTATGACGATTTATTTAGTTTTTTTATCCATTTATTGATGGAATGTCACAAAAATCACAATCAGAGGTCGCTGTTTATTAAAAAGCTTAATATGAATATCGTGAATATATGGGTTTATCACCCATCATTATTATGATTCGCAGAACCGACTTCCGACTCTTCCAAAATGCTGAGTAGTTTGTTTAATTTCTCTATCAAATTACTTTGATATTTATTTTAGATTTATGAATTTTAATTTTAGTACATATAGGCTATGATGGGTTTAACATACCATGGTTAAAGTCCCCAAATAAAATAGTAAAAAAAAAATGACCCGTTTTCTGTCGTGTATTTATAGCTTCTTTGAAATGTAAGATTATGATAGAAACGATATGACGACAAGGAATTGCCATAGCATATAACAAGATTAGAGAGAGATATAGATAACTAGAGTTCGATTAGCTAGGCATCATACGCTGAAAGGATTTTCTAGGTAGGTATTCAAGTTTTGTCGCAATTATAAAGGAGAATCAAGGGAATAGAGGAGAATATGTGAACACATCTTCACTTGTTTGACTACGATGAATATCTAATATATAACATATTTACAATTAATAAAGGACTATAAAACTCCTACGCGTAGTTATTGCGTTCAAATAATATTATTGATTTCATTTCCCTTTGTGTTTGGAGCCTAAAGTGGGCAAATAATAAAATAAGGCGCGGTTACCAAATCCAATAATACCGCGGTCCGCTACGAACGTGGAGGAATTCCGATCAATGGAAGAATTTAGTTCAAAGTTTTATTTCCAATAGAAACTAGCTTCTGGCGCTGAAAGTATAACCTATAAAATACTTTTTAAGAAAATCTATAATTATATTATTTGTTTTGGGCAAATTAAATAAACTCGATATAGGTATGTACGGTTCGTTCATCGGCAACTCTTACACAGGCCCATGTGGTTAAGGCACATTAACGTTCATTGCGCCTTCCACCAGTTCCTCAGGGCATGTAGTCCCTCCCTCTTAAGGCTAGAAACTCTTAAGGCCTTGGTACGCTAATAGCGTAGTTAGTTCGAAAAAACAGTTTTTCACGGAGGGCGTAATAACCGGTCTCCTTCTTAAAACCACAAGTCGGAACCCAGCTGAAGGACCAACACCCGCCGAGTCGGGTAGAAGACTTACAGAGGCAATTCCTGTACACCTGGCTAAATGGTGCGAAAAGAACACCGCTGGGGCTTAATCAGTACAACTCTGGCATTCCTATCTATGCTTCCCGGCGAGGTGGGAATCTAAGAAGATTCTTCCGCGAGAAAAAAAAAGTATATACGGTTACGTATATTTAATTATTGTTAATTCGTGTATTGTCCTACTTATCACGTGTGAAGTAACAGAGTTGAATAGAATAGTTCCTATTTTTTTTTTTATGTTAGTGGTAATCAAACACATGGAGTGGAATAAAACATTATTCCAACATGGCAATAAAATATTTGTTACTTAACAAACCTGATCCCTCTCAAACTGGCTACGAAATCACCTGTAAGATAAGAACTTGCTCCTCACCCCTATAAGGTAATAAAATCTTCATTATGGCAACAATAACAGTTTTACGTACTTTGTGTATTTCCTATACAGAATGTTTAACATTTTCAAAAACAGTTATCACCATGGGCCATACGTCTATACAGATATTATAAAGCTGGAGGGTTTGTTTGTTTGATTGAACGCGCTAATGTCGGGAACTACTGGTCCGATTTGAAAAATTCTTTCAGTTTTAGATAGCTCATTTATCGAGGAAGGATATATAGGTTATAGGTTAAAGCCTATAGGTAACCATCACGTTAAGACCAATAGGAGCGGAGTACCAATTAAAAATAATTCAAAATCAGGGTTTTTCTTCCTCTTGAGAGCTTCCGCTGCGTCTTAGTTAGCCAAAAGTAACTATTCCACGCGGACGGAGTCGCGAGCAGAAGCTACTTTCATATAAAACTGACCCAGATAGTGTGTTTCTTCAGAATATTTACTATTTAACAATTCTAGCGCCAATAAAACCGATTAACGCTATAACAGTGTGTTCAAAATAAAATTTCTAAACAGGAAAACATTTCTGCTTTGCCTTAAAATATACACTGGAACGCACAAACGGCCCGTCTCGATTGTGACTGGCGTCGCGAGAGGAATTTAATATTTATCGCCGAGGAACTTCAGCAATGAACGGGAATCTTCAAATAATTTAGCTTAAGAAAATTAAGCCAACGATATCGTAAAGTGA
Organism: Antheraea yamamai; assembly: GCA_036509395.1. Taxonomy (NCBI): domain Eukaryota; kingdom Metazoa; phylum Arthropoda; class Insecta; order Lepidoptera; family Saturniidae; genus Antheraea; species Antheraea yamamai. Next base: position 7,015,361 of record AP028431.1, on the reverse strand, counting down.
AATGAAGGAATGAATAAGACAAGAATGATTGCTATCTCATTTATTTCCATATATGAAATTAAGAAAGAAATGTAATAATATCACAATAATTTTGACGTATAATTAAACTGTACAAATGCTTATTGAGTAAAAAGATTTATGTATCTAAATGACTCGTTTGTACAATTATACAACGGTTATATATCAATAATATATTATTACACTGCTGTGTTATTTCAAAATAACTGTTGTCCGTCACTTCGCTGTTGAGTAATTTGCTGTTCCGTGTTACATTGCATTTTTAACAATGATATGGTAATGAATTAAAAATTTGTTCTTTGTACCATGACTTTGAGTATGATGTGTTTATCTCTTGCGCTTCTTTGTTGCAGAATGTTTACTTATTCACACGTTGGATTAATATTATCATTTTCAATAATAAATGGGTGAACGAATAATGAACATTAGAATAATTATATCTTCAATAATATAATTAGTAATTCGTTGCGTTTAAATAATAATGTAACAGTTAGTAATTAGTCGTTGTAAAAATAACCACCACTAATTACAAATACTATACAAAGATTGTACGGTAATAAATAAAATAGCCTTATTTATTAACCGACTTCAAAAAAAGGAGGAGGTTCTCAATTCGTCTGTATTTTTTTTTATTTTATTTTTTTTTATGTTTGTTACCTCATAATTTTGGACTGGGTGAACCGATTTCGATGATTCTTTTTTTATTTGAAAGCTGGTGCTTCCCGTGTGGTCCCAATTTGGTCCAGTTCTAACATCGGCATCCAGTGCAAAACCGTATAAGTGTTAAATTTGTATTAAGTATTGTACACGACAAATAGACGAATAACTCAATATCACGCTGACCGATTTCGATGATTCATTTTTTATTGGAAAGGATGTACTTCAAGGGTAGTTTGATGAGAGTTTGGTTAGGTTCTGATTATGGGATCCGTGACAAAGTAACAAAATTTTCAAGAAACGAGCCTACTCCTTTCTTAAGGGCCGGCAACGCATCTGTGATTCCTCTCGTGTCGCAGGTTTCCACGGGCTGCGGTGATCACTTACCATCAGGTGACCCGTATGTTCGTTTGCCACTAATATTACGAAAAAATCTCTTCAATTCTTAGGAGCCTATTGTGCTTATGTTCGTTGCTGTATTGCAACATGACGTAAGCATTGTAATTGCATTACTTAAGGTGTATTATGTATGAAGCGATGGTAGCCGAGTTGGTGGTAGAAACTTTCGCGGATTATTGATAAGGTTGTATTTTAATATACTTAAGGCGGAACGGAGTTCGCGGGCACTGCTAGTAAAATATATTTATGTACACTGAAAATGGAAACATAAAGAAAATTTTCAAAAAAAAAGAATTAACCGACTTCAATATCAATCAAAATCCCCTAAGGCACTAAAAAGCGGAAAATAAATAGTTTATTAACCTACACCTGGGTCGCAAGTCCTGGGAACTACTCTGAGTTTCTCCCTCTGCCACACAATGGACCCGGTACCCGCACGGTGAATCCATGGAAGGCTAAGAAGTTCGTCTCTCTAACCAAATTAAATAAAACATATGAATATGTGCGCTACCTAGAGATGTATTGGAAGTCGGTGCCAACCGAAAATCATATCATCTACAACTATTTATTTTTCGCTTTTTAGTGCCTTATGGGTTTTTGATTGATATTGAAGTCGGTTAATTCTTTTTTTTGAAAATTTTTTAATAAGAACTTCACAGCACAATCATGATATAATAGGTCTTTACCTATGAAATTGCGGTTCTGCAGTACTGGCCATTTCAAATCAAAATAATTTTTGTTTGGCTAAGAATTCTAATTTCAAATTAATTTTATTTTAAAAATTAAATTAATTAAAGGCGAGTGTGGAAGCTGTGTGGAAGCTGACACAATCTACGGCTGAATTAGCAGCAGCTTTCGACGTTAGCGTCAAAACAATATTGGTCCATTTGCGTCAAATTGGCAAGGTAAAAAAGCTTGACAAATGCGTGCCCCACGAACTCAATGATCGCCAGCGCGAAGTACGCGTCGAGACGTGCCTTGCACTGCTCAACAGACACACAAATGAAGGAATTTTAAACCGCATTGTTACCTGCGATGAAAATTGGATTCTGTTTGATAACCGCAAGCGCTCAGCAAGTTGGTTGGATCCTGGTTCAGCACCTAAACAATGCCCTAAACGAAAACTTACCCATAGAAAAGTGATGGTCACTGTTTGGTGGTCTAGCGCCGGTGTGATTCATCACAGCTTCTTACCAAACGGGGTGAGCATTACTGCAGATGTGTACTGTGAAGAACTGAACACAATGATGGAGAAGCTGGCACATCTCCAACCAGCATTGGTCAATCGCTCGTCTCCGCTGCTCCTGCACGATAACGCGCAACCTCATACTGCACAGCAGACGGTCTCCAAGTTGCAAGAACTGGGGTTGGAAGTTCTCCGTCATCCGCCCTACTCACCAGACCTTGCGCCTACTGACTACTACTTTTTCCAGAATTTGGATAACTCCTTGGCGGGAAAAAAATTCAATACCCGAGAGGCAGTACATAATGCCTTTGAAGAATTTGTTGCCTCCCGTCCAGCTGATTTCTTTAAGAAGGGCATCAATAAACTACCACTGCGTTGGCAAAGATGCATTGATTGCATGGATGATTACTTCGATTAATACAAATAAAAAATACATGAAAAAATTCGTTTAAATTTTTTCATACAAAACGGCAATTTTATAGGTAAGGACCTAATATTAAAAACATATGAATATAATTACATAGTGCCAATTATGAAGTAATACGTTTTACATTTCGTATGGGAGAGATTTCGTGTATGAGTTTATTTACAATATTTTATAATAATTAATTTAGCGCATGCACGCGGCCATGTCGCGTGTGTGCGTGTGATTGTTGTTTGTAAGTTTTTGTTTTGTTTTTTCTGTATGACACCTGATTCTAATTTTGTGCGAACCAACTTAAGAAACTGATTCCGACTTAGGTGAAAAATATCAATGTCATTGAAATATTTATTGTACCCTGTAATGCGTCTATAAATGATGGAGCTATGAGCATAAGTATGCTTGAGGGCAGGAATAGTGAACAAAGTGGAGTTTCTGATGAATTTACTGGGCACTCTAAAATTTAATTTGCTTAAAAGTTCTGAGCATACATCAATTAACAAGATATGAAATACATTCAAAAGTTCAGTTAAAATATAAGATTTACAAAGGATTACAGTACAAGACTGGTGATAGGATATTTTTTTACGATATGTTTACTTAATGAAATTATTAGTCCACGTTACGATGAATCTAGAGTCTTGACAATTTGTAGAGAACTTCTTTTTACAGAGAAGATAAACGTTAAGAAATAATATTGAAAGCTAATGTTATAAGACCCGTAACAGTTGGGTATCAGGCCACAACAATCGACTGTCATTCATATAACGTCCATAATAACAACGCATAGCTGTGTTGTGTTCTATGTAACTATTGAATTGCTAAAATCTACATAATGACTCTCTTTTGGTTTAATATGTTTATATTTAGTTACTTAGATGATTATAATTCCACATACCAGCAGCGAATGGTGACGCAACAGCTCGCAGAATGCAGAGTCGTCACAACTGTTTTTGGATTGCACAGTACTTGCCATAAGCTACTGTGGAGTCACTTTGTCCTGCTTGGATAAAAAGACAAGAAAGAGCAGAATCTATATATATGAATAATGGAAATACAGTGCCTTTAAGACTCAATCATGTCAAAACTACTGAAAGTATTGGTATAGAACTGTGACCATCCGATGCAGAATATATAGAAAATGGTTCTTAGCTACTTCTTTTTTGGACCTCTAATAATAAAGCATTTTTGTAATATTAATATTGTTTTATATCGCATACTTATAAAATGTAAAAAAAATCGGAATAAATAAATAAATCTGTATTTAAAAACAAAATAATCGTGATTATAAATTAGTTTTTTCAAGAAATAAATTATCAAGTATTGTGGAGTTGTTGAGGTATACTGCATTCTTATGTGTGAGTTAGGATTATCGAAGTTAAATAAAATTTACAAATATTACACGGAATTGATCATTTGTCATTTCCTTTAATTAAGAATTTATTTAATGCATAGCTAAGTCGGCGAATATCAGCTAGTTTTTTGTATTTTTACGTGATGACTTGTTACCGATTTGTAATATCTAAACTCAAAGTAAGAAGCATTGTGATTAAATAATAGAAAAGAACATTTTAATGTTTATATATTTACTCATAAATATAAAGTATATTATTGTATGTTGTACCTTCTAATAAACCTCAAACTTCAAAGCGACCAAATAAATCAAAAAGCCTAAATAAACAACAGGAATGCAATTATGTCCTCTATTAAATTCTCGAACGGAAAAATCACAGTACGTTGCTGTATTGTAAGAAATTTAAGGTCCCCTTAAGCGCAGGCTCTGGGGGTTCCTCGGGGCAGCTGTATTATTAAAGAAGGGTCCCGTAGTTATTAAACCCGGGGTGTTGTGTCGCGGCAGGGTGTCACAAACATCTCCAGGCTTTTCATCCCATAACACATTGGATATGATTCTTTAAATATTATGTGAACATCTTCGCTATATTTAATCGTTTTCTGTAACACAAATATCATTGTGAATTATATATGCTTCATCTTTAGTCATTTTATTTTTATGCTGATGCTTATTGTGTCTGCGTGAAGGCAAGTTTATTATTAAAATGTTTTTAAACATTACATTGTTTATTTTATGTCTAAATATTTATTGCAGAGCCTTTTTGTCCACGATAGTTATAACCTAAACAATTGGACCGAACTATATGCCGTAAACGACTTTAATGTTTGCTATTCACTATTAACGCTTTTAGTTTGGTTTGTTACAAAAAACGATATCTGTCATTTAAATATATGAGTTTGTAGCGGCGGTTGCGTGGCATGCTACTTACTTTCGTAGATACGTTAATAAAAGGATTTTGCGTTTAATTATAATTTTAATGCGTGTAACAATTATGTGAGTGCGCGCGAATCGAATGTATAAAGTTCTGCGAGTGTGAAGTTCGTCCGGGTGCAACTTCGGAGCAGTTCACGTTTCGTTCCGAAACAGAGTTAACACCACGATATGTGCAATTTTTGAAAGTGATTGATTATATGCACAATTATCTACGGGATCATATTGTTGTAACATTAACTAGTCATAAGTGACTTAATTTGATTTAAATGTCATAATTTCTTCCCTATATCTACATAGTGTATGTGTATCAAATGTTAAAACAACAGTGAACACATATATGGTTTTGAAAAAGAAACAGGTGATTGGGTTTTGTAGTTTTTGAATTATATGCACTCTGAGAGACGTTGTCTTTTATTATGGAGTAATGTACCCTATATTATAATTATATTATTTTGTAGTAATATTTTTATTATGAAAAGTTATAATTTGTTTACATTGGATTGGTTATATAGAATTGTTATAGAAAAATGAGAAAATTAAAAATTGCTAGATTATCAAAATCGAAACATTATAAAATAAAAACACTTGCAAAAATAATATTGAAGATTTATTTATAACAGATTGGTTTTTAAAGTATTTGAAAAATAGTAATTATTGCAAAGGCCGGCAAATAGGCAATTGCAGGTCGAGTAGGGCTTGGCCTGACTTCACTCATACGAAACAGGCAATTGCCATTTCTGCCGAGGCATATATAGTGCTTTTCTCAAAAGAATGCAGGGAAATAAAACATACCGTTTATATTATACATTTAATTTAATTAACATTAAAAGTTACATTAGTCATACTGGGCTATTCATTAAAATACGCCAAAACTACTCTTTCGGAGAAAATGTTCCCTTTTTTCTCGTTTTTCCAATTCATATTTTTTTGTTATTTAGGTTGTAGGTGGTAGAGTCACGCTGAAGCTATTACTGGTTTCAGCTTGAATGGGTCGGCTCGCCCGGGGTAGTACAATCCTCTCACAGAAAACCGACGTGAAGTAACAGTGCTTGCATTGATGTGTTTCGTTCGGTCAGTGACAGCGCCGGAAGGCCCACCTCCTCTCTCCCTCTCCTCCTCCCCCCCCCCCCTCCTCCTTCCCCAAACACAGACTGGCAACGCACTTGCGATTCTTCTGGTGTTGCTAGTGTCTATGGATGGCGGTGCTCACTTAACATCAGGTGACTCACCTATTCGTTTGCCTACTATGATATAAAAAGTAAAAATACTTTCACGTATTTTTTTTTGACTTTGCTGGAAGCAGGTTATTCTTTGCCAATTAGGCATTTGCTCTTAAATCTGGTGGAGTACAATCAATCTCCATTTCACTCTCTGGACCGTTGGAACTCATTTTAAGTATTCAATTTATATCTATTAAGTATGTAAATAACAAATCAAGAAGAATTTTCAGTTGGTATGAAATCTGTATTTTTCCCGACAGTCAGTTATTATTTTATACATAATATATCTGATTATATAATAAAGAGCCAACAATTATTATTGCATAAAGCATGCGTGGGAAACCGAGGAAAATGACTAGTTTAATGTAAAATGGCTATCTTTTGACAACACTCGTACATTTCCTCATCAAATACCATACCAAATACCTTGAGCGCGGTGTATGTAATACGAAAGTACCCAAACTTTTTGAAAGTATTCAATACGTATTTAACTTTTTTGTAATAACACGGTAATAGTATTAGTCATAACTACAAGCTTCTACTCACGGCGTCGCTCGTGTGAATGTAGTTTTGACCTTGGGAAGAGTATTTTAACTGGAAAATAAGTAACTCTATGTACTTGTCACTAAGCGTGACAATGTGTATACAATTTTTTAGAAAGTTCAGTTGAGTAATTATGCCGAGAAAGTGGAATAAACAAACAGAATCAGACTCGTATTTGTAAAACTATGATTATAATTATTTTATGTAGTTGACATTTAATTAAGTTGTGATTGAAATGGTTTCATGATAACTTAATTAATTAATAGTTTCTTTTAAGTACAAATTGTTGTAACATGATTAAAGTGCAAAGTAAACATTTGTAATTAAAGTTTTATATCAAGCCGAGATAATGCCTCGCAAAATTTGTTCACGCGGCCCTCCTTTAATAAATTATTAAAAGCAGTATAACACTGGCTAGAAAGTGTATACAGGCTTGTCTATCTAGTTGTCAATAAAGTACTTTAATTTATTCTATTATGCACTGTACAAAGCCTAAGTATTAATTTTAAGATCGGTAAATATATACTATACTAGCTGTTATCCGCGGCTCCGCACTCGCTTTTTAAAAATGTATTAAAGAAATGTAAAATTGTGAATGGGTGTGTACATTACAGAAATGCTTTTTCAAAAACATTTGTAACTACGACACGAACGCCATCTACTGAAAATGTAATGTGTACATTAGATATATGAATACTAATAGTATATCGAATGGGATGGGATTTATCATCAGCGACATACCTGGAACTTCAACCTACTATATACCACACTCAGTGCTCACTAACACTATGTAAGAAAGTAATGAAAATTATAAGCTATACATTATCGAACAATATATCTTAAATCTTTTATTATATAATTATAATATGTCCGTATTGTCGATATACTTAAGTTATTCTTATACGTTGCTATAATCACTGAGTTATGTAGAAGCAAACGCGGTAAATAAAACAATATGGCCGCTAAATTGACCAAAAAAATGATATAATTCATATTACATACAAATATATGACTTTCAATTATGTATATTTATTCTTGGAGTCCAGTAAAGCACACGTCTCATGCGGTTGTAACATATTTTTGATCAATTTCACACGGACGAATGCACGGGTAGCAGTTAATCACTACATAGTGTACCAATTCAAATAAAAAAGAATCATTAAAATCGGTTCACAATTGATCGAAATGTCGATTAACATACATAAAAAAATACATACAACCGAACATAGTAACCTCCTCCTTTTTCGAAGTCGGTTAAAAAGAAAGTCCTCTGGTCTGTCAGTTTATCTGTTCGCAATAAAGTCAAAAACTACCATTTTCATGCCGTTTTACCAGTAGATAGAATTATTCATGGGGAAGGTTTAGGTATAATTTGTCAAGGTTTTCTTTTTAGGTTTAGGAGTGGGGCAACGTCTTCCGAGCCCGCTAGTTATCTGCCCGTAAAAGCCCCGTGAAAGTTGGTCCAATCAATTAGGACATAGTAGGATATTGCGGACGAAGTCTTGAGTAACAAAATAAAATAGTCTAAGTTACTTCTTATAAGGTGAGTTATCTGCCAGTAAAAGTCCCGTGAAAATCAGTTCAAGCATTACGGATATTCCACTGGGGCCGGAGGCAAATAAAAAACCTAAAGAACTTTTTATGAGGTCTGCTATCCACCAGTGAATACCCCGTGAAAATCGGTCCAACCATTTTGGAAATAGCAATGCGGACGAAGCCGCGGACAAATAAAATAGAATATGTCAACCGCTATAATTTCGGCTATCTGTCAGTAAAATTCCCGTTAAAATAGGTCAAGGCGTTTTGAAGATTACCCGGAACAAACAAACAAACAAACAAACAAACAGACAAATTAAAATAATATAAAGATATAGACAAAGTATAAAAAAATATTTTTTGGTCATTTGTCGCCATATCCATTCATCAAAAAGTTAAAAGCAGTATAAACTTTTTGAATAGGAAAACAAAATAAACTATGAAAATGTTTGCGATACAAACTTACCACGTTACCATGGCAACGTATATAATACTAACGCTAACGAAATCTCTCTAAAGAAAAAAAGTGCCCGATTTTGAAACATTCTTAATTGGTGCTCCGCTTCTATTGGTCTTAGCGTGATGATATATAGTCTAAAGCCTTCCTCGATAAATGAGCTATCTAAAACCGAAGGATCTTCTCAAATCGGACAGGTAGTTCCTGAGATTATCGCGTCCAACCAAACAAACTCTTCAGCTTTATATATTAGTATAGATTAATACTTCTGTCTGTGTGTACTTGTATTTATTCGCAATTTGTTTATTTGTAAATCTATTTGTATATCCAGAATTAAATAACTAAAAAAAAAACACTCATAACCAGTTTTATATACGTTTAATAATATTATTATTCAATTGGATAATTGTAAAATTACTTGTGGTTTTTTTTTTGGTTTTATTAACAAACTGTGATGAAATTTTGTATGCGGGAAAAATGTGCTATTTAAAAAATAATACAGGCAAAAAGAATTTGTAAAAGAAAAATAGAAAAAAATGTAAGTATTTAATATTTATTTAATATTTTCACTTTTTCGTTTATTCTTATTCTATTTTTTTGTAAGTCTAATGTTTCTCAATACTTACTATTACATTTTTTTTTTTTTTATGTTATAGGAGGCAAACGAACATGTGGGTCACCTGATGGTAAGTGATCACCACCGTCCATAGACACTTGCTACACCAAGGGAGTCGCAAGTGCGTTGCCAACCTGTGTTTGGGGGAGAGGGGAGCGGGGAAGTGGGGGATGGGGAGGGGAAGAACGGGGAAGGGGAGAGGAGGTGGGTATCCGGCGCTCTCACTGACCAAACGAAACGCAACAATGCAAGCACTGTTACTTCACGTCGGTTTTCTGTGAGAGGGTGGTACTACCCCGGACGAGCCGACCCGCACTGTTACTTCACGTCGGTTTTCTGTGAGAGGGTGGTACTACCCCGGACGAGCTGACCCACACTGTTACTTCACGTCGGTTTTCTGTGAGAGGGTGGTACTACCCCGGACGAGCCGACCCGCACTGTTACTTCACGTCGGTTTTCTGTGAGAGGGTGGTACTACCCCGGACGAGCCGACCCAAAACCATGCCGTGTCATTACAAAAAAGTTAAATACGTATTAAATACTTGCTTTAAAAAGGTTTCGTAATAAATGCACCGCGCTCGCTCGAGGCAAGTGCGTGCTATCTTTTTTCGCAAGTCTAACCTAACGTAACCAAAGCGAGACAAAAGACCAAGATGGCGAACATTCAGCGACCGCGGTGCATTTAATACGGAACCTTTTTAAAGCAAGTATTCAATACGTATTTAACTTTTTTGTGATAACACCGATGAAGTTTAAGTTGATGTGAAATTAAAAGGTAATAAAAGCATTTATGAATACTTTTGGAAGCGGTAAAACAAAGAATCGACGGGTTTTCATTAAAGTCAGTACATGAGAAGCATATGTCACCTTGCACTTTATAATAGGATTTTTCAGAGAATACTTTAAAAAATATATATCCTTAGCCGATTTTCATGAGATTTTGAAAACGCAATATTTCTAGAACTATTGTTACATATTATGTGAAAAAAGTTTTTATATATTTCATAGCCTTTTTATTGAAGAGCATTACGGAGAAAAGTCGAACTGTGAATGCTTATGTCAGCCAGGTACTTAATTTTTATACCTAAACGTATATATGTACACACATTTAAATTTAAAGACGTTATAAATAAAATACATTATTAACTTATTGAGCTTTAGGATCCGGAAGCTTATATAATGTCAGTTTTAAACTAGAGATCAACTGACGTAGTATTTTATATTACTTACGTAAGCTTTTTCTTTCAACCATTATATTCTCTTCACGTCATCGTTATCAAGGGTGCCACCCGTATTTACTGCCAGGGCTATCAACGTCACGAATATATTTTGTGGCGTTTTAATAAAACTCAATCCCTAAACCCACACGCCTGCAGTTTATGTTCATTTCATTAGAAAGCGCTTTCGACGACTTATCTGTTAGATAGAGTCGTTTTGGGCGAAAAATAGTTGTCTTTTCTCTCAATTGGTAAAATAAGTATCATGTTAATTTCTATTAATGAATGCATCAATCATTACATGGTATAAAACAAAGTCCTCTGACAAGACTGTCTGTCTGTCTGTGCGCGTTAAACTCAAAAACTACTGAACGGATTTTGATGCTGTTTTCACCAGTCGATAAAGTGATTCATGAAGAAGGTTTAAGTATATAATTTGTCAAGGTTTCTTTTTATTATCAGGACAGGACAACATTCGTCGGACCTGCTCGTTTCTATTAGTTTCAATTTCTTCCCATTGCTTTTTAATTTGTTTTTTTTTTTTGACGTACCATAATAGTCTTTATTTATAAGTCTCTATCCGTTGTACTTCACGCTAGTTAATCGACCTACTAATCGACAATATTTGTATACCCTTTGTCAATAAAACATAAATAGTATTGCAATATAAAGAATAAATGAATTGACTAACAGTGGAAAGTTGGCCACTACTAGTACATTTAAAATAGTGAATTAACTAATGGAAATTTTGTTAAAATGAATAAAAGAAATAAAAATCTGTTAAACAAATTCTGTTAAAGAATTATAATATAAATATTTGTTACAAGACATTCCATATAAACATCTCGGCGCTCTCCGAATTTATATTATGTTAATATTACGCTGAGCTTAGAAAAAATAATAAGGCTTCGGCATCAAGAGAAGAGCGGACACATCGTAAAATGTTCGTAAAAATGATATGAACCTATAAAACTCAGTGATATTAATGTTCAGGGTTGTCTGAAGTTTCTTTTAATACATATTTACTATATAATTCGTCTGTGTGTGTGTATATAACTGAACTTCCCCAAAACGGTTGGACTAATTTTAAATAATAATAATAATATAATGTTAATGTTAATGTTAATGTTATTTTTTAATATAATTCTGTGTGTTTTCAGGTGGATTAAAGACGTCTGCTCGGCCTGCTAGTATTCAATATAAACTAGTGATCGCCCAATGTTTGTAATTCCACCATAAGAAGATGTATAACGTTTTTCTTCACCTTTTAATATATACAAGCTCGACAATATCTATTACACAAAATGAATAAATAATTAAAATCGGTTAAGAATCAGAGGAAGAAGGTGTACTTATTTTATCTCTACCTATTTATACATGTAAATTTATTTACCGCCCTTGGGTTCCCAATAATATTGTTATGGTATACCTACACATACCAACACGAGACTTTAGTTTATTTCCGAAGTATCTATTAACTTAATTACCGTTTTAGAGTTTGATTGATGGTTTAAAAAACAAATAATTATATAGGGATGTTTCATTTACCGGTTATGTTTCTGTAATTAAATTAGATTTTTTTTAATATCATAGTAGGCAAACGAACAGGTGGGCCCACCTGATGTTATGTGATCACCACCGTCCATAGACACTTGCAACGCCAGAGGAGTCGCAAGTGCGTTGCCAGCCTGTTAGGGAGAAGGTGGAGTGGCGAAGTGGGGAGGGGAGGGGAGTTGGGCCTCGGGCGCTCTAACTGACCGAACGAAACGCAACAGTGCAAGCACTGTTACTTCACGTCGGTTTTCTATGAGAGGGTGGTATAACCCCAGGCGAGCCGACCCATTCATGCTGAAACCAGTAATAGCTTCAGCATGGCTCTACCACCTACCTATATTCATATAGCAAGAATTTTATAGTTTATAGACACCAAAATTAAATATTTACTCATATTCATATGATCTAAGTATTAAAGCGATGATGGCTCTATCGTTTTTGGATACTGCATCTGTCGATTTAAGTTTGGATCCTGGCGAAAGAGCCGGTATTGCCGGTGAACAAAAGCATCGTGTTAAAACTATAGCATGATGGTAGGGCATTTTCTAAGGAGCCCGGCGGTTACCTTTCGCGTGGACCTTCCGTTGGGGCAGCTATCCAAGGTGATTAGCGTAGAACAATCCCTTGCCCCTCAACAATACGGTCTGTCGGTACACCGTGGGGTTTTAGTCCGTGAGAGTCCGACATAACCCAGCGTGGAGGGACCAACCCGGGAGGGTGGCATATCCATAATAGATTAACCACGTCAATAAAAAAAAAGGCATTTTCTAAGTTAGTTTTCTTAGGACACCGATGGTTTTCTTCCGCCGGGTGGCCCGTGAGGGCGGCTATCCAAGGTGATTAGCGTAGGACGATCCCTTGCCGCCCCAACAATACGGTCTGTCGGTACACCGTGGGGTTTTAGTCCGTGAGAGTCGGACATAACCCATGCTCTCCCCGGAGGGTGGCGTATCCAGAACATATTTCCCCACGTTAATAAAAAAACGCATTTTCTAAGTTAGTTTGGTTAACAACCCCCAGAGTTGGAAAGCTATCGCTAAGCATCTGTTGGCATATGATCTAACAGCTGCACTTGAGAGCCAGTCCCTCTCTAGGCTTATCATGTTTACTAATTTAGACTACATCGTGATTTACATCAGATAAGACTTTGGTCAAACGCTAAAACCTATACAGTATTTAAAAAAACTTAACGTTTAGGCTTTAAGGCGTAGATTTTTATTCTTGACCTAAATTTACAAACAAAGCTGAAGCGCCCGTCTTTTACTCCGGACAATCTCCGGACCCGTTAAATCAATTATAAGTAGACTTTTTACTGGAAGATAAAGGACTTTTCAGAATAATGTTTGAATATTATTACGCTTTTTCGATAGGGGCTAGGTAGTTATAACTGTTTAACAGAGGTGACTTAAAATCGGGAAAATATTGTTACGCATTAATACCGAAATTGTAGTGAAAGAAATAAAAGGCAAATAACACTTCAGATAACTCGAACGAAGTTGCGGATACTACCTAGTATCAAATACATATTTTGTGTTTTACTTCCCATAGATATTATGTTTTCTTTAGGACGAGTTTTATGTGTACTTTGTGTATTATCTAACTACTAACTTATATTCCAAATGCTACCTTTCATCTAGAACAAAATACTGTTTCTGAGTATAGCTACATTAACGCGAGCGAAACAGAGAGGAAAAGCTTGTAATTCTACATTTGATATGAAGTACATTGTAATAAAAGGTATTATAATAGAGAATATATAAATAAATCAGAGACCACTTAGCTGATTGAGAAACCCGTTTTGCCTCAACTGGTCACATTAAGCGAATGGAACGAACGATATAAATAAAATTTTTAAATGAAACCCGCTCGCGTTTCGGGTCGAAAACGGGTGAAATGTAATGAAACGATTGTTTGATCACCATCAAAAGTTTTCCGAAACATTCCATTATTTACAGAGAGCTCGGGAAGCGTAAACATAAAATGCGGTTGTTTAAACGGCCCGGACTCAAGTTACAATGATGAGGCTCCGTTTTGGTGTTCTTTACTTGCTAATTGTAAAATACGATTGTTTATCTATTACGTAATCATTTGTAATTTTACTTTCCACTTTAAGTTATGATAAAATATTTATCTCTCTGATATTTATTTATTTACCGATATGGATAATGCAACATCTGAGTCCTGGACGATGAAAGAGACGGTTGAGAGAAAACTATATGCGGCAGAGATGCGAATGTTCAGGTGGCTGTGTGGTGTACCTAGAATGGATAAGATTAGGAATGAATATCTCAGAGGAAGTTTGAAAATAAAACCAGTGACAGAGAAGTTGAGGAGTAATAGGTTAGCATGGTATGGGCATGTCATGAGGAGAGATGAAGACCATGTAACTAGAAAAACTTTGAGTATGACGGTCGATGGATATAAGAGTAGAGAAAGACCGAAAAAGGTACGGATGGATTGTGTGAAAAATGATATATGTGTAAAAAGGGTGAATACTGAGATGACATCTGATAGGAGAAAGTGGAAAAGGAAAACATGTTATGCCCTATTTAGGTGGGGTAAGGATAAGAAGATGATGAGGGATAATGCAACAGTTAATAGTCCGATGAACAATATAATAACAATAATAAAAAGGAGTAAACTAGGCTGAAAACTTATAACGCTTTATTACGTCGATACAATTTACACGATTGACAATAATGAAAAAAAGACTACATTTTATAAAAGTCTTCTGCCACTCCTGTCTATTTATCTGTCTGTTCGCGACAAACTCAAAATTTACTGAACATATTTTCATGCGGTTTTAATAGATAAAATTATACATGAGGATGGTTTATGTATATAATTTGTGAAGGGTTTTTTATTATCACGGCGGGATAACGTCAAAAAATTGAATAACAATAAACGACAAAGTGAAAATGAAATTATTCATAAAAAAACTGAACTATGGAAAAGGAAAAGGGATGACAAATATAATCAAAAAATATTGAAATAAAATTTTTCTAAATGTTGTTTAAATAGTCGTGGATATAAAATGCATATATGTAAATATCTATCTGATAGGTATCTGAAAGGAATAAAATAACATAAGAAAATTACAGGTAATCTGCGTAAAAATTGTGAAACAATAAAACGGTTTTGTTTTTTTACTAGTTTCTACCCACGGATTCGCTCGCGTTAATGTGAATTTGATGCATCCTTAAGGAACAATACTTTTTCTAAATGAAAGATTCTTTGTATCCATGACAATATGTACGCAAAATATCAATATCCGGCGCTCTCACTGACCGAACGAAACGCAACAGTGCAAGCACTGTTACTTCACGTCGGTTTTCTGTGAGAGGGTGGTACTACCCCGGGCGAGCCGACCCATTCTTGCTGAAACCAATAATAGCTTCAGCGTGGCTCTACCACCACAAAAATATTAGTTAGGGTTCACAATTATACGTTATTTACACCTATGCTGGTGGTATTTCTGTGGTATAGTTTAGTTATTGTGTACATGTAAAATGGATTAGAAATAAAAAGACAGATTATGAATATTGTTTTCAAAACTACATTAAAAGTTATAATAAAAAAAACAGCATCTTTTTACATTAGTTATCACGAGATAAAACTTTTTACTTCTTCATAAAAGTAGTAATAATGTTCAGTAGTAAGAAATCCTTGCCACAGTTGAGAGAAAAAACAGAAATGTACCAAGAATTATAGAAAATCAACAATTAACCTTTCTTATTTTTAAAACGTAATGTGACCTTACTCACATTAAGAACCGTCCTAATATTATAAGCAATTTTCTGAAATTCGCCTTCATCAATTTGCTAGAATACATATATTTTATATACGGTGTTCAGTCCTAGTTATAGCGTTGTAAATTTGTTTTTCAAATCGTCACAATAGTTCCATAAAATCCGCATCGTTATAAATGTGAAACGTAACACTGTAAAATTCATGTTTGGTACTCAAAAACAAAATTCAGATAATAATCATTACCAAGTGTCAATATTAACTGTAAGCGTACATATTCGCTCCCGGCATCTCAGCAGAGCTATAAACTTAAAGTAATGAATCAGTTCATACGTATGAATGATTCTATTGATTACACAAACAAGTCCAATTTTACATGGACAGATATAAACAGCTAATATTTTTGGATTTCTACAATACTTTGCTGAGGATAAACTTTACCTGTTATAAGAGATTATATGTTCATATTAAGCACGGAATATTTTATACACCACTGTTATTTTTTATATGAAATGATACTTTGTTATATAATAATTATGAATTTATGTCACTGTTATCTTTTGTAAAAGAATAACTGAGTAACTGACATATCAACAAAAGTAGGGTCAAGGGCTATATAAAATTACTTACGATTTACTTTTATACTGTAGGTATGCACTAAAAAAGGGTTTTTGGAAATTTAACCTCTAATGTGGTGAAAAAGGGTATTATTATATTTTGTATGAAAATCCGTAATTTTTCCATTAATCTGTTATTCTTTTACAGATATAAAATGAAGACTCGACAATAATTATTACTAAGTAGAAAACACGTGCAAAGCTGTCGTAAAATGCTAATATTTTATATAGTAATCTGACGAGTTATAAAAGTAGTAGCTTATATATTTATTTTATATGACGATATGTCTGTATTAGTGGGAAAAAATGCCTACACTTGAGTGCCTTGCGTAATTTCTGTTTTTTTTTTCATGAATGAAATACTCGTATTACTGATAAATAATTTAATTTAACTGCTATACAATTATAGCTATAACTTCTACATCTAGTGATTGTGATTAATGACATAGACATGTGATTAATTTGTGAAGTCTAAAACTAATTAATCCTACTTAAAATAAAACCAATAGTTGAACATCATTGTATCACAGAGACAGTCTGATAAAAATATTAAATCTAATAAAAACATATTATTAAAACAAATACCCGCTCGTCGTGGGACCACACCCTGTCAAGTTGAATATGAATTTAGGTGAGAAAGGTAACTACGAAAAAAATACTCTGAAGAGTGAATAATTCAGTGAATTTGGAAAGTAAAAGCACTCTTCAACTGACAAGAAAGTGTGGCTGTCTATCGGACTGTCACTTATGACACAACAGCAAATAGAACGAAAAAATGTTATGTATTATTAATTTATTGAATTGAGATATTATTTTTAATCATAAAAGTTTCCAAGATACCTAGGCAACTTGGTTTATCGAACAAACTTAAGAAAGTGAGTTTTCGTACAAAGTTGTAATTAAATAATGAATATTTAAATTCTAGTTGTACGAACGTGGCGGTGGCTCGGGCTTCTGAAAAATTAACTATGTGTTCAGAAAGTTAACAAAGTTCTTTTTTTCAAGTCTTTTTCTATTGAATAGAGGTTAGTTATTATTCGCATTGACTGGTTTTTATATAGAGTAGAAGGTGTTTATGTGGTCTCTGCAGGTATTTTGTCCCATTTCGCTATTTATAACTTACAAATTTATTATCTAGTATATTTCTGATGTAGAGCAGAATTCCTGTGGTGGTGCTGATTTATTATCATTACATAGTATAAAACAAAGTTCCTTACCGCGTCTGTCTGTCTGTCTGTTCGCGATAAACACAAAAACTACTGAACGGATTTTCATGCGGTTTTCACTAGTGGATAAAGTGATTCATGAGGAAGATTTTGGTATATAATTTGTCAAAGATTTTTTTATAGTCAGGACGGGACAACGTCTGCCGGGCCCGCTAGTTAACCAATAAGTCCATGATAAGGCATTATATCGCTATGTTATTTATAGAAGTTGAAATACGCAGTTGGCAAATTTTTGTAAATTTATTTCAATAACAAGTCTTCCTTTTGTACATTTTTGTGAAGTGAAAATTGCTTGAACCACGCTGAGCGATTTTAAAAAAAGGAGACAAAAAAACAAATACAAATTTTGTATAATATACACAACTATGTAGTTTTCTGGAGTATTATTAAACTCGAATTAGTTTTGGCGTAATGCTTGTCAGTTTGGATTTCAGTTCAGATCACCACGCCCTTTTCATGTAGGGCGACGTAATGACTGATCTAAGATTTGACATCTCGCTTTCAGTTAACTACTGGTTACATTTTTCTAATTTAAGTGTAGCGTCACGTTCTATATATCTGACATTAATTGAATAATGTGCTTTAAGCATATATGTGATTGTGATTATTAGTAATAAAATAATATTTCAAATTAATATATTAAAAATAAAAATTAATGTAAATTAAAGACTAAAAACTTTTATTACTTTTTTTTGTGTATATCATAGGAGGCAAACGAACAGGTGGGTCACCTGATGTTATGTGATCACCACCGTCCATAGACACTTGCAACACCAAGGGAGCCGCGAGTGCGTTGCCGGCGTGTTTGGGGGAGGGGGAGTGGGTAGGGTGAGGGGATGAAGAGAAGAGAGGAGGGGGGAGGGTAGGTGGGTAACCGGCGCTCTGACTGACCGAACGAACGCAACAATTCAAACACTTACTTCACGTCGGTTTTCTATGAGAGGGTGGTAGTACCCCGGGCGAGCCGACCTATTCATGCTGAAACCGGTAATAGCTTGAGTGTGGCTATAGCACCTACAATTACCTAACTATATCAATTTTATAGTCAGGCATAATGCTACTAACAATTTCCCGCGGCTTCGCACGCGTGTTGTATGCAGTAATTATTTTCGACTTCTTATGAAAATATCTTTATATTATAGCACGAGCGCGCGAAGTAAGGAACAACTCCCCTCTTACCTCACCTCTTCAGCGCCCTGCGCGAGCGCGGCGTCCTCCCAAGCGTTACGTCAGTGTGTTTTAGAATGTCCTTGGGCGAGCGCGTACACAATATTTTACTGGGCATCATTATCATTATTATTATTATTATTATCATTATTATTTAACTAAACTGTGTATTAACTTTGAGAATATATTTATAAAGTGGCACAAGAATTTTCATTCAAGATCGCTACAATATGACGTATATATTATAGAATTATGAATATACTTTTACCCGCGGCTGCGCACGTGCTTTTTAAATAAATATAAAATTGTGAGATACATGTACAATTACAGAAATACTGTATCAAAAACAATTGTAAGTACGACACGCACGCCACCTGCTGTAACATGTAACGTGTACATTAGATATATTAATACAAAAAGTGTGTCAAATGAGTTTTCCTATGAACAACATATTTCGAATTTTAACCCACCATATAACTATTTCAGTGCTAAATAAAATAAGTATACTAATAATAATAATAAAAGTCATAAGTTACAACTGATTTTAACGTAATGTAATCGTCGAGGCTGTCTACAGACCCTCCTCTTCCTTGTAGGGCTACGTAATAGCTTATCTGAAATGTGCGTTTTCACATTTCACTGACGCTTCTTCATACACTATCTTAACGATTTATATTTTTTGTTGATATAGTAATTTTTTGAAGTGAAACTTCTAATGCGACTTCCAACAAGGTTGCGTTAAACGTTTAACGCTACCATGGAGGGGGTATATAAGCACTGTTGCGTTAAACGTACAACGCTCCTGTGAAGGGGGAATAGAAAAAGACAGAGCGAGAAACATAATCAAACATTTCGTATCTTACTTTAGTTATCATAATCCCATTGTAAATGTTATAGATTTGGATATTTCTCAAACTCGAAAATGATAATTAAAAGATGCGATCAATTGTGTATTGTAAGCAATGTTAATAAAGATTGTCTTAAAGAAACAATATGATTTCACTAAAAATCAATTTTTCGTTTCCTATTTTCATTTCCACATTACGAAGTTTCACTTTTTCCGCGCGGAGGGACTCCACGCACTATTTTTTTTATACATTATGACTTTTAGTGTTGGACTACAATGTCACCAGATGTGTACACCTGTTGTGTAAGAATGTAAACCTGGAGGGGGACTGGGTATCAAGTGCAGCTGCCGGAACACACTTATAGGTGCTTGACGGTAGATTTTTGACTTTAGGGGGGTAGCTAGTCAGACGGGCTTAGAAAAACCTCCATGCTAAGCTTTTATTACGATGTTTACCTTCACCGAAAGCTCTGGCCTATAAAGGATTCGAATCTGCATCAGTCGACGCGGTGTCCGAACACGCTAATCACAGAACCTTCATCGGTTGAAAATGATTATTAATTTCTTTATGTGTTCCAAGAGGATTAAAATAATTTCTGATTTGGTTATTTTATTTAATCAAATTTACGGATTAATTAATAAAGTTGGAGATTGTTTTTTTTTTGCGCGATTTTGGTCTGTCATGTAGTGGATTTTATTTTTTATTCATAATCTTGTGTTACTTGACTCTATATTGTGTAAAATTGGTGGTGTTTTATGTAATATAGTTTGTTTATTGTGCATAAGTGAAGTGAATGGAAAATAATACCATGGACCATGAATTCTGAGATACCACAAAAACTTCATGGAAAGTTCTAATAGGATGGCCACCATCTTGTTAGTTCATTGAAATTATATCAAGAAACTTGTAATATCGATACTCACTTGACAATGGCAGTAATAGTCTACTAGAAGACTGGTTGCCAAAAATGGAATGGAAGAAGAACTTGTAATAATATTAACTACTCGACAATGGCAGTAATAATCTAAAAGATTGGTTGCCTAAATTAAAGTTAAAAAAAAAAGTTGGAGTTCAAATTTGTGACTACGTGAGTTTAAATTAACAGAGATTAAAACAACTAGCCTAGAGTTAAATTTTCTAGAAAAAATACTTCAAAGCATATTACAAGATGCGTGATTCTTGATTAATTAAATTACATCAAAAGAGGTTCACTCAGAACGTTGAAAAGCTTTCTTTAGATTCAATTGAAAAAAATTAAATTGGCACTAGTTCAATTTTCCGCCTCAATAAATGCAGTTCGGCGCAGTTGTGTACAGCAATGGCGCACTTTTGTTCTAGAATGTACGGACTTACCAAAGCAAATATACCAACGGCTATTTTTATTTCCTTTACAAATAACACTGGTTTAACTCATTTACATACTTGAACATGCAGTTATTTATTTATATGATCGATGAACTAGATTGGTTTTAATTTTAATTCTCACATTATGTAATTATTGAGGAAACAAAAATATGTAGATAATTACATAAAGTAATATACTGGGTGTTAGATTAGACGCTGGCAATATTTTTATAGGACAATCAATAGTCGTTTCTGCTTCTAAATCAATTAAAAAAATAGGTGCTTAATATTTGACCTAATTATCTCAAGAAAAGCAAAACTGATTTTCACTCAACATCAGATTATTTATGCAAAAAGCGCGATGAATCACCACATTCAATGTGCGCCGCCGCGCATTCGTAATGCTTAATCTTGAAAAGCTCCTCTTCAATTCCGTTCATTAAACCTAGGTGTGATTTTTTACGTTTAAAAGTATCGTTCCCATACTTTTAAAAGTTTTAGAACAAACTTTAACTAAGGTTCTCTTTGTTGTTTATTAGTATTTGTTTTGATACTATTATTTTATATGTTAATTGTGACCATGAACTACCACACGATTGATGAGTGTTAAACTTTAAACAGTCACCTGGTATAATTATACCTCAAAATGGTAGTAAGGATTTTCTCGTGTTTGCTTACTTAGCTACTTATCAAGTTAACTTAAGTATCAATCAAATATTTAAAAACAATTTAAAATCTATTTTCTAGCAACTATTAATTTCTTTTAGTAACTATATTTAAGAGTCAAACCTATGTTTAGCATCATACAATTTTCGCTTGTTTCAGGTTAAGCGACAGCCTACAAAGGATAAGTATCCTTTTTTTTAATGAAATTCTATTTTGGTATTAATTATAGTACTTCAAAGATCTGTGACATTACATATTTGAATCTATGATGTAAACAAATTGTAAAAATATTCCATTCCAATCGACTGTGATACAGATTACCACAGAATACGGCGGACATAAGAAAAAAGGGTGCATCCAAGACGCAAGTCAGAGAAAAGTTGAAGTATGTAAAGTTAAAGCGTGGTCCATCTTCTCCTCATCTTTTTAGATAAGATTTTATTGACGAAAATAGTAAACTTAAACTATTAAAATATCGACTTCAAATAATTGTATAAAAATAAATTAAAAAATATATAAAAACTTAGATTAGTCATTTCATATTTTAGGCTCACTAAGACCAGTAACAGTTTTTTAGGTTATAGTATTAGGTTTTATAATAAAGTTT
The DNA here is from genome assembly GCA_036509395.1 of Antheraea yamamai. Taxonomy (NCBI): domain Eukaryota; kingdom Metazoa; phylum Arthropoda; class Insecta; order Lepidoptera; family Saturniidae; genus Antheraea; species Antheraea yamamai. The sequence continues at coordinate 6,993,028 of AP028431.1, read as the reverse complement.
TTTTTTGTATCATAGGAGGTAAACGAAGAAGTGGGTCACCTGATGTTAAGTGATCACCCCCGTCCATAGACACTTGCAACACCAGAAGAGTCGCAAGTGCGTTGCCACCCTGTGTTTGTGGGAGGAGGAGTGAGGAAGGAGGGAGGGGTAGGGGAGGTGGGTTATCCGGCACTCTCAAAGCACATTACCGTTTTACCAGGTAGTCAATTTTGTCAGATACTCAACAAGTAAGTACGTAGTACAGATATACCATGTCAAGCGAGTTTTATTGTCTAAAGACTATTTATTATAGGTTGGATCAATATGTGAACGATAGTAACATTTGGAAAGGACGCCCCTCTCTGTGCATCCACCAAAAACGAATGTAACTATCTACATTTGTATAAAGAAAAGATAAACCCGATCGAATTTCTTGCCGGATCTTCTCGATGGTTGTGTTTTCCGAACCGGTGGTAGGTTTGACTTTCATAAGCGCCTCCTCACGGTCTAAATTGAATGAAGTATTTTTCGATTTTGAATATCGAGATTATGGGAAATACACAATTACTGAGTCACAGGATAGCTTAGAAAGTAATCAACACAAATCCAAATATAAGTTATTCGAATTTCGTCAATCGAAAAAGATATCAATTATAATGATTGTTTGTTAATTCCAGTAGTTTCCCTCTATCTTTCATATTGTACGTATTATAGAAGAGATAATTACAGTGTGCTGAGCGCTATAATTTCGGCTGTGTTAATATAATGAAAAAATAAGTGATCACTAAATAATTTCTATACACTCTATATTCGAGATAATAAATTAGATAATATTTAATTTATTTTCCTTTTATTTCTTTATACTTACTTCTGTCGGTGTTTCGTTCACGTCTTTCTTTTCTTCTCTTTCTTTCATTTTAACTTCGGAGTAACTTGTAGGTGGTAGAGCCACGGCGAAGCTATTACTGGTTTCAGCATGAATAGGTCGGCTCGCCCGGGGTGCTACCACTCTCTCACAGAAAACCGACTTGAAGTAATAGTGCTTGCATTGTTGCGTTTCGTTCGGTCAGTGAGAGCGCGGGATACCCACCTCCCCTCCCCCTCACCCCTCCCACACTCCCCCCTCACCCAAACACAGGCTGGCAACGCACTTGCGATTCCCCTGTGCTGCGAGTGTGTGATGGTGGTAATCACTTAATATCAGATGACCCACGTGTTCGTTTGCCTCCTATGATATAAAAAAAAACTTTTATAAACCTCTGTAGAAAAATATTTTTAAAAGCGGGATATAATAAAATTTGTTTTTAAATAATTAAAATGTTGAAATAGATCTATTGTATTATCCTATAATTTTAAATGTATGAGTGTTCGTCCACTAGTCGAAATTTGACCATAATTCTATTTTTTTTAATTTCAATATTATTGGGGTTTTTTTTGCCAAAGAGTGTCGATCGTCGACAAGGAAGAGTTACCAACTTTATTTTATTTATAACACTAAAGCTACCAATAGTTTATAAACAAAAAAACAAAGAAACGTGATTCACAAACAGAGTAGAGAAAGGTTCTGGACTATTTTATCTTCACCTATTTATATAGATAAATATGTCAGTGTTATTTGAAAAGAAAATTATAAATAAACAATTGAACAACGATTTTATATTTCCCTCATCAAGTTTGCTCAATTCAATACAAAAGTCAGCCACACTGCGTCCGTCTTTATACGTTGTAGCTAAAAATTGAATTAGCGGCAATTATATTGAATTTATTAAACCAACAAATTTAGATCTTATGACGAGAATGAGTTTGTGTTACTTTTCAATTATATTGGAAAATTATTTAAGTTTTTCGCTACACGTTATTGTAGGGTTTTTAAGTTTAAAATATATTTTTAGTATTAAAATTATTGCGATCATTTACAAAATTTATCTTGTTTAAGTTTCTACAAACATATATTAATTTATCGAGGATGTATTAAAAGGGTTACTCCCTTTATAAATACTTAAATCCTGAAACATGTTTTTAGTGATTCGGGAGGTCCCATAGTTGAGTTATAGAATCCGTGCAACGTTCGACCTCAGAAGTAGCACTGATATATCTATTTCACTAGCAAATTAATAGTACTCGTGCTATGTTGGTATAGAGAGTTGAGATAAAGAGGAGACTCTCATATGGTTCCCCACCCAGAAAAATATTTAGCGAAATGTATGAAACAAAGGTTTCATAGTTTGCCAGAATAACGCTATTGAATCTAGTGAGATAAAATAACCACTTGTAGATTTGTACTCCCTGTAGAATTTTAATAGCAACAGTAGTCACTATTATTTATATATAACAGTTGTTCTAAATATTTTGTTAATTAAAATTGTTAACAACAATCGTCGTAAGTTAGTTACATATTTTAAAATAAAACAAGTAGACGATAGTGCGATCATGGTTAGTAATACGCACTGGAATATTAGACGACATTAAATTCCCAGTTTAATTACCCATTCTAATTGGTCTCAGACTTACAGCACAGTAACTTATACGCTGCAGTGTCCATTGCCAACTTTGTAATATAAATATCCTACGTATTTGAGGTGCTGTCTCTCACACTAAGCTTTCTTTTGAATTAACTACCGTATATTAGCCGACAAGGCTTCATAGCTTCACCAGGCTTTTGGGGCGTCCACTTAGAATACTCAATCCAAATGGCAACAAACGCAAGAGAATACTAGAATATAAAAACTATGGAAGTAAGCGAAGTATTCGTATATTAGTCTGACAGTGAAAAAATCTATTCGTATTCTACATCTGTATTGACAGTTTATCATTTCAATATATACAACAAACGCTTTTAAAAACTTCTAGGAATTGAGCGACTGTTTTACTGTCAAGAAAATAAAAGAAAAACGAACAGAGCAAATATAATTAATATTTTGGTGCTGCGAAATTAATGTTAGGTAATAATTGAGTAATTTTGGTTTCATTTATTTTCATTGGTTCTTTTATTCGGCCGTTCAAATTTTATAAAAAGCAATTCACGATATTTATTGACCAATTTCGATTTAATCTTTACGCTTTTGTACGTAATTCTGTTCTCATTTAATGGCAACGATTGTTGTTTCAAAGAGTTGTAAAAATTTTATCACTAAAGTACATGTTTACGATTCCATTCCTAGTGAATATTCAATAAAATATTACTAATTAAGTTATTCACTTCATTTTCATTCGTATACTTGCTAAAATTGAGCTAATTATTGTTTATTATCTCACAAATAATCAAGGTATTGTAACAATTAAAATGCCACCCGTAATCACATAGCCTATGGGATTTTTGTCAAAAATAACTTGGAAGTAAGTTATAAAAACAATTCTTATATTAATTTTTATGCTTCGAGAATCATATGTTTAATAAATCTTACGATTTCATTCAGTCGACCTCAGAATAAATAAAAAAAAGAGATATTAGGAAATTACCAAATTTTATTTTATTCCTTTGATGAACTTCTAAACCATTTGACCAATCAATATGAAAGCTAGCACGCCCAAGTACTTTTTCATGGACTGAGATCTTAAGCTATATATTTCCAGTGGCTGTAAGATAGAGTTTATCTCTTACGTGGTGAACTTGTACCTGGATGCCCACCTCACCGGTTAACTGAGGGTGGGCTATGTATTCTTCACACACCTATTTGGTTGGAGACCGCGGATTGCCTATGAATTTCACCTTCTCTGTTAGATAGCGCTGTGACATATAACCACTGCTATATAGATCAACGGATCGTCATGAATATTTATATGTGATAATATTTGACTACAGAGAATATTTATACAATATCTACTATGATATAATTTAACTAATAAAAACAAACGCGTACTGAGTCAAGAGCAAAGCTAATAGTCGTTTATAGAAATGCCCGTTGATTTAATATCGATGATTGGATCGTTTTATATAAATGACAGGTTATTTCTTAAGCGTATTTAAAGCATTTCACAGAGCAGCCTATCTAATGTATAAAAATTGTCCGCGTCATAGTCTTTGGCCGCTCTGAACATGGCTTTAAGTTCGATCTTGCGCATTGTACAGTCAAGAGGTTAATACAAAACAAATTCAAAATATTATTATAGGAATTTGACATTCACATTTATTAATCTTTGAGTTATTTACCGATTACAATATATTCGATTTTAATGGATTATGAATCATGTAGATATTTGCCTATTACATTTGGTAATAGGAACGTACCAGTATAACGACCACGTTGCTACCTTCAGAAGATTTTGTATATGAAATGAAAGTTTGGTTCCAATTGTAACAACTTGTAAATGGTTTGACAGCTAATTTACGTAAACCTGTTTATATTAATTGAGCATACATACAACATATAAAATATTTGCAAAGATATAGAAATAAAAATGAACAGACAGTAAAAATTTAATTATTACTGAGGTAATAAAATATAAGTAATAACTAGAAATGGACAATAGTAGCCGAACAATAGAGTAACAGACAACGTTAGAATATTAAAACTTCGCCACATCATGTATTTGTCAGTTATAATTAATTCCAAATAACCTTTAATCACCTGGTTGGTGAGTTTTGGGTGATCACGTACTTTAAGTGAATGATGCCCTTATGCAGTATTTGTTTCTATCTGTAGAATATATCTCATAGCATATATTGTACAGGTATTATGCGTGTTAGAATACCGTTACTGTGAATAAAATACAATCATAATAAATAAATCGTTTGTAACAAACAACGCCTCACATAGAAGCATCATTTTTTGAAATGGATGGGTCTTCTAATAATAATAAATATAAACAAGAAATGGAAAAGAACGAAAATAATAAGAACATGTAATTAAGAACAACAAAACTATTTTGAATGCGACTGTACTGCAAGTAGTAATGACAGGACACATGTGTCAACGTGGGTGCTATAGGAGGCGAGGTACGCTCGCGGGCGAGCCTGCTCCCCTTTCACCCCTGCTTACGTCCCGCTGTTACCTAAATCTGTGCTCTACGCATCTACTTCAGAGCGGTTAAAAACTTTGACGCGGACTTATAAAGTTCTAATAATAAGAGGTTTTAAATTATACAGAAGAGGTTCAATAGAACAATCAAATAATTGTTGAAATTTCAAATGATTTTTCACATCTAATTTAATTATTATAACTTCAAATAAACAACAGCCCAACAGTTCAAGAATGTCATAAAACTAATATCATTAAAAATTCAACTGTTTCTGTGTAAGCATCAGTTACTCGTAATATATTAATATTCCCTATCTGTACTTTTATTGGTTATCTGCTCGTGGTCCGTGAAGTTAAGAATAACGCAACGAAGCGCAGCTAGTGGCACTACAATCAATCATAGGGAGGATGACAGCCGAGTGGCTGTTTTTGCCTCCCCTGTCCTCTGCAGATGAGCTTTAAGCAAATAGCCAGACAAATGATAGACGAGACAAATTGTTTGAAGTGACAAAATGTTGTGGCGTGCTTAATTTATATTCTTATGTTTGGAGGGGGTGAACTTTACGTGCTTAAGAATTTTACAGATATATTAATGACTAGTTATTCACGGGTTTCTTTCCATTAATATAGTATGGATAGAATGTAAGGGCTTTGAAATTCTGATCGACAACCTACTTGTGTGAAGAAATGTGGTGGGGGTATACACTGTCGGGTAGAGTGTTGAAAATACCGGTTCTCGTCTTCTGCTGAGTGCCTTAAGCGCTCGCCTTAGTAGTCCGGTGAAGCTGTTAAGACCTTGCTTGGTCAATAGCGTAGTCAGTTCGAAAAAAAAAAAAAACCGGTTATCGTCCGATCGCCGAAGTTAAGCCACATCGAGCGTGGTCAGTACTTGGATGGGTGACCTCCTAGGAACAGCGCGTGACGTTAGTTTATTGTTGTAATTTTTCAATTAATATGTTTCCATATAATACAAAAGTTTCACTTCTATCGTGTGTCTTTACAATACACTCTATTTTATGATTCCATGGATCTCCCTATGTTTTTTTCTGTTACCGTGACAACGTCTCTACAATTTTGTGATGATCGGTTTAGTAGTTAGGGCATGAAATAGTAACAAATAAAGTCGCACTCATATTTATAATACTAGTATAGGGCAAAAAAATCCAATCTAATTCTATTAGATTTTATGTTTTAATTCGATAATTTTATAAACTATATTTCGCGTAATAAATATAGTAAAATATCGATAATATTAAGAGGAAACTGTATATATATCGCTTATCCATATTTTCATACATCCATCATATGTATTGATGTTTTTTTAACTTGCAAACCTACTTTAGACTAATGGTTACTCTTTATGAAATTACAAGCCTATTTGATATTGATTATGGTATCGTTTATAGTGATCAATATAATTTTAATAAAAGATTTAATAGTACTAACAATTCTTACTATTATTCTTTAGTCAAATTTTGAACAGTTTTAAACACCTACACAGATGAAATTGTCACGAACTAAACTTTAATAACTAAAAAGTAACTGAATACTAGTAGAATTTTCGTTAAACATAAAAGTTTATTTTAAGAAGAGTGTGCCAATATGGGCATAAAGATATCCGACAGGTACTCATTTATTATTTTCTGTTCTTTATGGATTGCTGTCGACAAATTAATTTGAATTTATAATGCATTTATAAAAAAAAATCGAGTTAGGTATAAGGACTGCCGACAGAAGTGAAAAACTCAAACCAAAGAAATAAATGTGTTCTCTTTTGAATTTCCATATTAATCATAGTACGAATAACAATATTTGAATATCAGAATTTGTTTGTTGAAATTATTAACATTAGTGTGGTTTTTATATCTATTGACACTCGGAGCAATAATTATATACATTTTTATAAAGTCTATTAATCAATCAAACGTATAATGAGCTGCAAACTACAAATATATATATATATATTTTTTTAACTTTATTTTTGGCAACCAATCTTTTAGATTATTACTGCCATTGTCGAGTAGTTAATAGTATTACAAGTTCTTCTTCTATTCCATTTTCGGCAACCAGTCTTCTAGTAGACCATCACCGCCATTGTCAAGTGAGTATCGATATTACAAGTTTCTTGATATAATTTCAATGAATACCATTGTCGAGTAGTTAATAGTATTTCAAGTTCTTCTTCTATTCCATTTTCGGCAACCAGTCTTCTATTACCAGTCAGACTATTACTGCCATTGTCAAGTGAGTATCAATATTACAAGGTTCTTGATATAATTTCAATGAACTAACAAGATGGTGGCCATCTTGTTAGAACCTTCCATGGAATTTTTGTGGCATCTCAGAATTCATGGTCCGTGGCATTATTTTCCATTCACTTCACTTATGCACAATAAACAAACTATATCACATAAAACACCACCAATTTTACACAATATAGAGTCAAGTAACACAAGATTATGAATAAAAAATAAAATCCACTACATGACAGACCAAGATCCCGCCAAAAACTCCACCCCAACCCGTTTCACAGCTGTCAAAATCAAAACTATACATTACTATACACTATACTACTACTACTATACTATACAACTATACTATTACATGTACACAGTCCCCAATAGTACGCGTCGTTAGTCTGACGCAAGCCGCGCAAGCGCAATACGACCGCTATGAATGAATGAATGAACGAATGAATGAAATATGAATTTATCTTCCCTCAAAAATACCGCTCAACGTTCCTAAAGAGTTTTTGGCGGGATCTTGGTCTGTCATGTAGTGGATTTTATTTTTTATTCATAATCTTGTGTTACTTGACTCTATATTGTATAAAATTGGTGGTGTTTTATGGAATATAGTTTGATTATTGTGCATAAGTGAAGTGAACGGAAAATAATACCATGGACCATGGATTCTGAGATGCCACAAAAACTCCATGGAAAGTTCTAATAAGAGGGCCACCATCTTGTTAGTTCATTGAAATTATATGAAGAAACTTGTAATATCGATCCTCACTTGACAATGGCAGTAATAGTCTATTAGAAGACTGGTTGCCAAAAATAAATATAAAAAAAAAACGTTCCTAAAGATGTTTTCACTTCAATAATAATAAGAGGAAATATGTAACTTATAAATCCATTATGATTGCTTTTGAAAACGAATATAATCGGAAATGATACATTTAAAATTAATGATATCAAATGGTTATTTTCCGACTTTAGTATAGAGTGAATGCACACGAGTCCCGTTGTAGGCAAATAAATAATGCATATCGTTTTGTATTTCGGCTTTTCATTACATTCAAATATAATATTGTTGTTTTTCTTTGGACGTCTGCCCGGAACTGGACGAGCATTATCTATGTGCATACGTACAAAAGATGAGTAGAAATGTGAAACTAAAATTAAACAATGTAAGCTTTGTTATTTTATTTCCTCTAAACATATTTTTATCATTAAATTAGAGACAAGATCGGCATTACCTCATATGTTGATGTAATGTAACAGAATAATAGTTAATATATTATGTTTAGAACTGTCATTGTCCTCTGGGCGTTGTTTGTTCATGAGATGTCATTGTCTTGGTGTTGAATATATATAATAGATAAAAAAAGGTGAAGGAGTTTTATTTTATGAACAATAGGGACGCTTCGGACCAGTATTTATATCATTATCATTATTACATAGTATAAAACAAAGTTCCCTACCGCGTCTGTCTGTCTGTCTGTTCGCGATAAACTCAAAAACTCCTGAACGGATTTTGATGCGGTTTTCACCATGAATAAAGTGATTTACGAGGAATGGTTTGGTATATAATTTGTCTATGATTATTTTAAAATCATGGCAGGCCAACGTCCGCCGTGCCAGCTAGTTAATAATAATCGACGAAGTAAACATAGTTACTTACAATGATTTGAATAATAAACTTATTTTTTTATTGTTTGGTATTATACTATTCATCTATATACATAAATAAAATAGAAATGTCCGTTTGTTATGTCAAATTAACATTTTTTTCTAAATGGATATAAAAGTATATAAGGGATTTATAAATAAAGTAAATTTTCAAAAAAAAGTATTAACCGACTTCAATATCAATCAAAAACCCATAAGGCACTAAAAAGCGGAAAATAAATAGTTTATCAAATTAACCAAATTAAATAAAACATATGAATATGTGTGCTACCTAGAGATGTATTGGAAGCCAGTGCGAACCGAAATTTCAAATTTGTTCCAGGTAGAAATGTATTACAGAGACGCGAGAGTGGACTTAAACTTTGTACTTATGTAGATGATATGATTTTCGGTTCGCACCGACTTCCAATACATCTCTAGGTAGCACACATATTCATATGTTTTATTTAATTTGGTTAATTTGATAAACTATTTATTTTCCGCTTTTTAGTGCCTTATGGGTTTTTGATTGATATTGAAGTCGGTTAATACTTTTTTTTGAAAATTTACTTTATTTTTCCATTTTTAGTGTACATAAATATATTTTACTAGCAGTGCCCGCGAACTCCGTTCCGCCTTAAGTATATTAAAATATGCGCATTTTTGCGGTATGTATCTATCGGTATGGTATGCGATATGGTTTCAATTGGTTGTACAATAAGTAAGTAACGTTTGGACGAACGCAACCTTATCAATAATCCGCGATAGTTTCTACCACCAACTCGGCTACCATCGCTTCACACATAATACACCTTAAGTAATTTAATTACAATGCTTGCGTCATGTTGCAACACAGCAACGAACATAAGCACAATAGGATCCTAAGAATTGAAGAGTTTTTTTTTATAATATTGGTGGCAAACGAACATACGGGTCACCTGATGGTAAGTGATCACGGCCGCCCATGGACACCTGCGACACGAGAGGAAACACAGATGCGTTGCCGGCCCTTAAGAAAGGAGTAGGCTCGTTTTTTGAAAGTTTTCTTACTTTGTCACGGATCCCATAATCAGAACCTAACCAAACTCTCATCAAACTACCCTTGAAGTACGTCCTTTCCAATAAAAAATGAATCATCGAAATCGGTTAGCGTGATATTGAGTTATTCGTCTATTTGTCGTGTACATACTTAATGCAAATTTAAAACTTATACGGTTTTGCACTGGATGCCGTTGTCGGAACTGGACCAAAAGTGGGACCACACGGGAAGCACCAGCTTTCAAATAAAAAAAGAATCATCAAAATCGGTTCACCCAGTCCAAAGTTATGAGGTAACAAACATAAAAAAAAAAAAAAAAATACAGTCGAATTGATAACCTCCTCCTTTTTTTGAAGTCGGTTAAAAACATCAGTTTTTAACATTTTCGTCTGGTCTTTATGGCTAATTTCCGATAGATTTGGACTGATTTCGACGGGACTTTCACTGGAAGATAACTGTTGTCTAAAGAGCAACAGGTTTCTTTTGTTTTAGAAAAAAAATAGTGTTCCAGACATGTTAAACTTAACGCAATGTTAAACATGCTAATCTAGAGGGACTTGCTTTGAAGTATAGCTGCAGGAACACACCCATAGATAGGTACTTGGCAATAGTTTTTCAACTTCAGGGTGGTAGCAAGCCTGGTGGGCTTAGAGACAGCCCTACTAATATATTATGATTTCATTACGTTATTTCCTTTCATCGAAAGCTTCGGTTCATTCACAACATGGATTCGTACCTACACTGATCTAATTTCGACGCGGTGTCCGAACACGCTAACCACTTAGCTATAACTGGTTCATAATTTAATAAGAATAAAATTAATAAAACACATTTTAGTCAAGCAGTTCATATCCGTATGTAAATGAGACAATTTTTAAAACTGGATCATTGGTTTCGAATTTTTTCTAAAAACTAACACACCTCTTTTAATGATAATAGTCCTTATGATAAAAAAAAGGATTCCATGGTACAATCGACTTCTATAGCAAATTCCATTATGATCCGTACAATCTTTTGAGCATGGTTTCAAGATAAATACTGAAACAAATATATTAAAGAAAACTTATTCGTTATTTATTAAACATAAATCGTGTACTATGATAATATAATTTAAAAAGAAGGTTAAGTTCGTATCGGAAATATTCATTGCATTTTAAATCTATACTAATATTATAAAGAGGTAAAGTTTGTGAATTTGTGACGTAATAAGTTAGTGACGTTGTAGGGGGTAATCTAAGGTTCTACTGGCCCAAATTTGAAAGATTCTTTCAGTGTTATATAGTCAATTTATCCAGGAAGGTATAAGGTATATATTATCACGCTAAGATCAATAGGAGCAAAGCACCAATGAAGAATGTTTCAACATCGGGGTTTTTTTTCCTCTTCAGAGCTTACGCTGTGTGTTTGCGTTAGCCCAAAGTAACTATTCCACGCGGCCGAAGTCGCGGGCAGAGGCTAGTTATATAATAAATGTGTCATCATCATATTCTTACTCTTATCCCACCTAACTAGGGTCGGCACAACATGTTTTCCATCTCCACTCTCGCCTATCAGGTGGCATGTCAGTGTTCACACCTTTTAGACACATCGTTTTTCACACAATCCATGAATACTTTTTTCGGTCTTCCTCTACTCCTTTATGCCTCCACCATCATACTCAAAACTTTTCTAATCACATGGTCTTCATCTCTCCTCATGACATGCCCATACCATGCCAGCCTATCACTCCTTAACTTCTTTTATATAATGAGCGTCTGTACTCTTTACTATGAATCACTATAAATTATTTACAAACATTTAAAAAAGTGATTGATTTAACATTGGTTTGGTTAAAAGATGTTATTTTTTGTAAGTATAAGTGTTTAGTGTCAAGTCTTTTTCTTAGTCATAAGATATCCTATTCCATAAATAAAAATAAAATGGCTATGAATTGTCGAAGGTAATCTCCTAAAGGGTTGAATTTAGCTTGATGGGATTTTTACAGGCACCGAGGAATTTTTATAGGACTTCCTAAGACACATATCATTACGCTTTTCCTTAGAGTTAAGCAGTAATGATAAAATTTTACTCAAGTAACGCAGATTCATTAAAAGGATTATAGGAGATAAGTCATACATGAATTCTGATAAGAAATATAGTTGTCTAGAAAGATAATAAAGCCATCATTGCTCACGAATAATAGGCACAAATTCCCATAATATTACATCGAACTAATATATGTTAGTTACAAGTTTATGTATAGGTATATATGTAGGAGGTAGAGCCACGCTGAAGCTATTACTGGTTTCAGCATGAATGGGTCGGCTCACTCGGGTTAGTACCACCCTCTCACAGAAAACCGACGTGAAGTAACTGCTTGCATTGTTGCGTTTCGTTCGGTCAGTGAGAGCGCCGGAGGCCCACCTCCCTTCCCACTTTCCCTTCCCTTTCCCTCATATACAAGCTGGCAACGCACTTGAGACTCCCCTGGTGTTGCTAGTGTCTATGGACGGAGGTGATCATTTATCTGTATGCCTCCTTTATCCAGCAATCCAAATTAAACAAGTCTTTAAACTTTATATATTTTATCTCTATCTTTAACCTTTTTATCTCTATCAGCGCAATATTCTTTTATTGTTTTTAAAACCTTACATTTTACGTCTATCTCTTTAAAAGAATAATTTAAAAACTAAATTAAAATCTAAGAAACTAAGAAGTATATATTTCATTTTAAAGTAATCAACATCCCACATATATAACACTAGCGGGCCCGGCGGACATTGTCCTGCGTTGAAAACAAAAAAAATCCTAAAAGTCAACCGCAGCGCAACCTACCGGGTCCAATTGTGAATCTAAACAATTCTCGGATCCACTGGAACACGCACACAAAATTTGATCAAATATCGGTCCAGCCGTTTAGGAGGAGTTCAGTGACGTACATACGTATATAAGAAATTTATATATATATACATGTAATCAATTACATTTTCTGTTCAGTCTTATGGGATGAGAATGTGGTCAAACGCCAAAACCTGTAAAGAATACAATTTTTTTTTTTTTTTTTTCGATTTATTAAAAACAAAGAAAAATAAAACACATATAGCAAAGTGAACGGGTAAATTATAACTACATAAAATATATAAGCACCTTGATCAATTATTAAATCATGCAAACTTAAGTCAAGTTATGTTGAACTGAAATCAAGTGAATGGAAAGCTAAGAGACTATTTATCGCTTGCGCAATGGCACAGCTGGCTAAGCTTTCACTAGAAATAATAATCTGAGTAATTCCATGTACTCATTTATCTATAATTAATGCAATGATTCTTATAATATACATACGTAAATACACAGCGTGGGCATCTCAGCCTTTAGCAACAAAAGGTATATACAAAACTAGCCCCTGCCCGCGACTTCGTCCGCGTAGTAATAGTTACTACTCTGGGCTAACGCTGACACGCAGCAGAAGCTCTCAAAAAGAAAAAACTTCTCTCTTTTGAAACATTTTTCATCTGTGCTCCACTCCTATTGGCCTTAGCGTGATGATATATAGCCTATAGCCATTCTCGATGAATGAGCTATATAACACTGAAAGAATTATTCAAATCGGATCAGTAGTTCCTGAGATTACCCCCTACAACGCCACAACGTCACAAACTCACAAAGTTTACCTCTTTATAATATTAGTATAGATTATTTTACAGACGGAAATGTCAAAAGAATACAATATGAATGATACTATCATAAAATGTATTCACTTGTATTAATTCAGTAGGAGCAAACATAAAGTCCTTAGATTTTATTAAAGTAGAAGAGATTGTAAAGTCATTCATCTTTAGAACAAAAGTTCACAAGGTTTTATTCAAGAGTTCTGTAAAATATGTGACAAAGTAACTCGTGGTAAAGGACCGGTATATCACAAAGTAAAAATCGTTTGGATCACTGAGCCGGAAGGACTGATAGTGGTACCTTCTCTCAATAATAATATATAAGAGTCTAATAGGAGAAAAATAATTCTAACTGACATTATAGAGATTGTATACAATTTTTTAATTAATTAATCACACTAAACTTTATTATAGTTTTTCTTTGAAATACTTTTAACGATTGTGATTTCGAAACTAAGGCTTTTCTTAAACTTGTTATCTTTATTGGGTTTGCTAACAGTTGTACAATATTTCCGAAGCTACAATAAAATATATTAAGCATACAGATTAGTAAAAGTAAGTTGTCTGTAAAGACGGTTTATGGATGATAATTCTACGTGATAACGACTCGGACGCATCGGCCGATGGAGTGGAAGAGAGATAGATGCGTTACAAGCCGAACGCTTAGGCCGATCACGCCACTCTGCCGCTTGTTCCGCGCTCTCGCTTGCACGTTCGGTTCAGGTGGAATGTGACAATGAGTTATGCTTTTTCGTGCGTGCAGTCGGCGTATATCAATTTATAAGACGTTGTCACGCCTAAAAAAAACCAACAGAACAGTCTTTTTTCAAGATGAGAGGTACCCTAAGATCTTTTCTTTACACCTGATAACATATATCGAAAATTTCATAATAATCGGTTTAGTATTTAAGGCGTGGAAACGTAACAAATATAGTCGTATTCCGATTTATACACAAGTAAAGAGTATGTACATCGATATAACCTAACCTTTTTAGTGACTATATACATCGCAGCGATATGTAATTGTCAGGACAATACATACGTCTATATTTCCACGAGTCTTGTAATCTCGCATTAAATTACGCTCACAATAAACCCAAGAACATACGCAAGTTCATAAAAAAAGTACCAAGTACTCATAAAACAACAGGAAACAAACAAGAAAACGCTTAAAAGAGATTTTATCAACCAAGAAACTCTTTGTTCCGGCTTTAATTTATTATATTCGTTATGTCGACTTGGCGAATGCTTTTCAGGAACTTGGCAAATCTGGCTGACCGTTGGAAGTAATGAGCTGCCCGTGAGAGGCTATTTATGCTTGTAGTCTATTTTGGCTCAGAAAAACAGTCGCAAGTAGAAAGTTTTAAGCTCAGTTTCTAATAATATTTTGTGAAAATGTAAATGGGTATAGGGTGTAATTAATTTTATATTGAAATCTAACTTTTCCCGTGACTACATCTGCATGTCCGGGATTTAGTGACTCCATTCAACAATATACTGTAATAGAAGCAATACTACAGTGCTGATTTTTATTGGGAGTCCATACGATACACGGATCTTCAGTCGGTGGATATTCTTGCAATAAAAATTAAAATAGAATAATCTTTAAGATTTAAGATTACTAGTGGGCGCCCAGTGGTCGACATTCAACCATAGTTCATTGAATTTTTAAAGTTTGTACTTTATTAGGGTTCTTTTATCAATGGCATTGACTTCAAATATATAATTAGGTAGTTCAAATATCAATATTTTTTATTTAATACAGTTAACTTAATAATTAAGATATGTTTCGCTTTTTAATGCCTTATTAGTTTTCACATCGAAGGCGGTTTGTATTTTTGTAAACAAAATTATTTCCCCATTTTTAGTGTTCATAAATATATCTGGTTTGTAATGGGTATAATAAATCGGTTCCAATTTCACGAAAATACGTAGAGACGAAGTGGGTGAAAATCAAATAAACGATATTTCACCCCCTTAGGGGTTGAATATTTTCTTCAAATTTATATGGGACCACCACTGTATATAACTAAATCAAATAAAAAAAGAATCATTATAATCGGTTCATAATTTGCGGAGATATCGATTAACATACATTAAAAAAAAATACATACAACCGAACGTAGTAACCTCCTCCTTTTTCGAAGTCGGTTAAAAAATACATACAGTCAAGCATAGCAACCTCCTTCGCAACCTTTTGTGAAGTCCGTTATTGACGGATGTCAAAATGTCTTTTTTATTTACATGTGTGTATATGTTGTGTAAAATTGAAGCAGTAGTGTGAGTAATGCATATTTTAATTAATTTAATGTACTTCTAATGCATTTTATATAAAATAAATAGCTTTCTGCACTTCTCCTCCATATAAACTTTAACTATGCCAAATTTCACGTTCAGAAGTGCAGAAAATTGGTTAAAGGACATAAGAAATACCTATATTGACAACTTCAGAATTGGCAGTATGGATTAATTCCTTCGCCTGTCCTATTGGACGAATATTATTACTACTTTTTTGAAGTCCGTTATTGACGGATGTCAATGTCATTTTTATTTACATGTGTGTATATGTTGTGTAAAATTGGAGCAATAGTGTGAGTAATACATATTTTAATTAATTTAATGTACTTATAATGCATTTTATATAAAATAAATAGCTTTCTGCACTTCTCCTCCATATAAACTTTAACTATGCCAAATTTCACGTTCATCCATTCGCGCATTTCTTTCAAAAAGGGATACAAAGATTTGGCTTCACGTATTAATATATAGATATTAACAATTTATATGAAAGACACCATTGCTGGACACGCCATATGTATTATTGCTAGAAATGTAAGACCAAGTCTATTTGTAGTAAAACCTAAATACAACCAATATTTTTACACAGAATAATAATACGTAGGACTGATACTTCCATGACACAACTAAACAGAACTCAAAATATCTAAATATGTGTGAAAAGGTCGCAGTTGTTTGTTGTACTGCAGTAGATAATAAAAATAAAAAGTCGAAGTTTATATTAAATAGTATTAACTATATGTAGTTTGAATGCATACAAATTTATTTCAATTGATAACGAAAGAGTATAGGCACAAATATTTTTCCTTTTTATAAAGTGGAAAGCGGTTGCTTCGCGATTGTTCCAGTTCGTTTGAACGTTGCTTGTGCCTCGTTTGAACAATTTAACACGTAATCAAAAGTTGCAGTGACCTACGATTGTTTACGTTTTAATCATATAATTTACTAGCTTCCTGCCCTGGTTCGCACCAACGTACTTACGAAGAAAATGAGTTCAAATGTTCTCTTTAGATTTCTTGTAATAAATTCTGTACATTTTTTTGAAGATTCTCTACTCTCTTTTGTGTCTATTACTCAATCACTTTTTTATATGGAGATCTTTTAATACAAGATTTTTTCGGAAGATTTAACAAACTTTAGCGAATTTAGCCAAATAGGTTCAGACGCTCTGAAGTGGTACGCTTACATACGTTCGGCAATTTATATTAATTTACATTATATAGGAAATCTTTTACATAATTTATTTGTTTAAATATATCTAGTTGTTATTAGGATCTTAAAAGTATTGCCTATTCACACTTTTATAAGAAAAGATGTCAAAGAAATCGAATATTCATCTGAAGATAAGTTTCAAAATAACTGTTAAAGATAATCTATTATTTCTGTAGTTTAATTACTTGACTTTGAAACTGATTAACAGTTGGAAAAAATGAGAACCCATGAATAGAGTGTGGTGACGCCGGTGCGATGTCGACGTCACTGTGGGAGGTGCGGTGCAGGGCTTTCTATGCTAATTTAAGTGGACTGTATTTGCGGGGTGCTATATTTGATATTCAACTATTGCGATCAGTTACGACTAAGGAGACAAGGGTAGGAAGGAAACTTGGCACATACCTCGCGGCGATGCAGTCTCCACGTGGCTAGCCGGCTAGGTGTTTCTCGTTTCTTTCCACTGGATTTCCTCCCTCACAACACTTATTGTTTATAATATATGTCGGCACGTATGTAGCGATGCGTTTATTTCTCACTCGACCATGCAAAAATTCAAAATGTTAGCATGCGGCGCGGCTCGGCGCGGATACAACAATACTGTCCGGCGCGCAAACTACAAGACGATAGCAGTCAAACTAGCACAATGGCGGCAGCTGTCAACACTGGCCGGCCGTAATCGAAACAACGGCGACCGGCGATGCGCTCGCGGCGAATAAGCATGTGCCATCGTTAAAGGGAAATGTGATTGGGCAAGGCTAGAAAGGTGGCGTGACCTGATCGCCATTGTTTGGTTGGGTTGTACTGTGGCTTACCATCAGGCACAGTACAGTCACTTTGCAGAGCTACAATAAAAAAAAAAAAAAATTGTTATAGTTAGACGAAATTATTTTGTTATGATAAATTGTACTTACTTGATAGTAATTTATTTGTGTATATAAGTTTGACGACTAGACAGAAGTTTTGAAGGTGGTAGAGCCACGCTGTAGCTATTATTAATTTCAGCATGAATGGGTCGGCTCGCACGAGGTAGTACCACCATAGATAAGACACTATATACTGAGAAGTACCACCCGCTCACAGAACACTGACTTGAAGTAACAGTGCTTGCATTGTTGCGTTTCGTTCGGTCAGTGAGAGCGCCGGAGGCCCACCTCCTTTCCCCCTTTCCCTTCCTCTTTCTCCTTTCCCTACCCCTCCCCCACATACAGCCTGGCAACGCACTTGCGACTCCCCTGGTGTTGCTAGTGTCTGTGGACGGTGGTGATCACTTAACATCAGCTGACCCACCTGTTCGTTTGCCTCCTTTTGACATAAAAAAATATACATTTATATTTTTTCATTCATTTAAAAGTTTATGTATTTTAATAGATTGGGGATGATCTGTGGTTAGTATGTTCGGACAGTGCGTCGATCGCAGAGGTTCGCATCCTTGCAAACTAATTCGGCGAAGGGAAACATCGCAATGAAACCACAGCTCGCATGTTTTCTAAGCTCGTCTGGTTAACTTTCGTGCTTATTTTGAAAATCTACCACCGAGCAAATATAGGTATGTTCCGGCAGCTGCACTTGACAGACGGTCCCTTTCTATACCTTTCTTTCTTACTAGACTACATAATCATTTAACATCAGATGAGAGTATGATCAAACGCTAAGGTACTAAAAAAATCCAAGTATATGTGGTATTTCCTACGATCGTAAGATATTTACTTCACTGGCCTCCTTATGGATATATAAGGAAGGCTTGCAAAGCTTTTCTCGGAGTACGACTGAGGTAATAACAAAGGCACGTAGGAATCACAGACTTCGATTTAAACTTCTGAGTAAATCTGTAGAGACAATATATAGTAACGTATTTTGTTGTTACTTTATAGTGGTATCAAAACAAACTAAGGTGTATAGTGATCATTTTGATATATTGACAACTAGCTATGTTCGCGACTTCACACGGGTTTATTACACGATTGACAATTTTCGTCTGGCGTTTTTATTTATATTTTATTATCTCTATATTTTATGAAACAACGAAGTATATAAGGATGTATGGATGCACGTTATTATTGTTTAACCATTAGTCTTAGATGAAGATAATGTATGGAATTATCGTAAGTTGTGGGCGGCTGCTTGTAACATATATTTCACAAAATTTCATTAAAATTAATTTAGCATAAATACCTATTAATTTCTTCAATATACTTTTTTTATCAGGTATTTTTTTAATAAAATTGATTATTGTTATAGTTTACCAACTGGGAAAATATATTTCCCATGTACATCGTTCAAGGAGTTTATGAGTTAAAACTAGACATGGAAACAATAGACAAAAAAAAACTAAATTAAAACAAAAAAAAATAAGACGTGATCAACGTCTTATAAAATAGCTATTTATTTTAATTTATTTAATTTTTAATGTACACCATTATACATACATAATATAAGACATTTGAATTGTATGGTTAGTACAAAGGGCGGCCTTATTACCAATAGCAATCTCTTCCACGCAACCTTTGGATGGATATGTTCTATGAAGTAGAATTGGGGCTTTTTAGGATGTACAAATAAAACAAAACTGATAAATACGACATAAATTGTCAAAGAATAACCTGTAAATAGGTGCATAAAAACATATTATAAAATAAAAATGATATATAACGTTGTATCATCGGACGTTACAGTATCGAACTGCCCGTTTTTGTAATAAAAATATGGTGTATACCTCAGCTGTTGTCTCCCACAACAGAATGCCATAAGACATTAAGCTACGGTATTAGGCGAAGAAGACTAACCTAGCAGTGGCAATATCAGTTAGCTGGCGAATCCACATGAACACTCCGCCGTTTAGGAGGAGTTCAGTCACATACACACGGACGGACAATTGTATGTATAAATATTAAACAAAACAAAGTATAGTAATACATCTATACACATAAGCGTAATACTAATACGACAAATACTACTACAAAAATAGAAGAAAAAAGAAAGACAGCTTGACACATATTAATACATATTAGTAAGTGTAATTTGAACTTGGAGATTTCATGTAGTTAACGCGAACATAAAGCAAGCTTATAATGTTGTATCATCCGTTTGATGTTATCGCTTGGTAATAACAGCATTTCTTAACTCTGTACACTTTTTAAAACTTCGTTTTCTATGGTTTCTTTTTAGTGTCGGAGCTACCTTTCTTCATTTTTTGTGTTACGGTTACATATGTTTTCCATCTGAAGACCTCTTCGTTCGTTGTTGTCAACACGCCTTGAATGTCCGCACGAGTCCTCACAATAATCGAGGACCAAGTGAACGGGATGTGAAATGGAAAATTTTCTAAATGTATAATCAAATCTTTGAAATGATATTCTCCCTGAAATGAGAAAGTTATTGTAACAAATAAGAGTCAAGCAATTTGTAGAACATGAAGTATGGCAGTTGAAAACTTATAGTATTTTTTGTAATGATCACCATTATCTATTGTATACATAATACATAAGAATGTAAATCTAACGTGTATGTACTTTTTAGATTTTTATGAATAAAATCGTTACAGGTTTTTGGAATAAATAATAAAATACATTTCAATCATTTCTTTAAATGTCGGTCTGTCTGTCTGGCTGCCTGCCTGCCTGCCTGCCCGTCCGTTCGTCCGATCCGTCCGTTCGATCCATCCGTCTGTCTCTCTGTCTGTCTATCTGTCTGTTTGTTTGTTTGAACACGCATCACTGCTAAAGTACTACTACGTTCACAATAAAACCTCATCAAGAAAATCATACATGATATCCTCGAGTAACATTTAATCTTAGTTTCATTAACATCAGTTCACTCTATCAAAAAATATTGTAATTATAATGACGACGCAACATAAGTACGACGGAAAAGTAGACAAGTGAATGGACTTAATATACACAGATGATTTTATTAGTCACTGTTTTTTATATTAGGATTCACGCGGACGGAGTCGTGGGCACAGGTATATCTAAATATAACTAAACAGTCCATAGAAAGTAGTCCTTTAATCTATCTGCTTTTCTATATTTTTAAAAGTTTTAGTATTTGACCACGATCTCACATGATGCTAAATAACGTTGTGGTCCAAGATGGTAAACACGCTAAGCCTAGAGGTACTGGCTGTCAAGTGCAACTGCCAGAACATCTGTAAGTGCTTGACAATAAATGTTCAACTTGAGAATGGTAGCTAGCCGGGCGAGTATAAGAATATCCTACCACCATGCTCTGGTTTTATTAGTATGTTTCCCTTCAGCGAAAGTTCCTGCTCATTCGCAAGGTTTCGTACCTACGTCTATCGTCGCGGTGTCCGAACACACTAAACATTGAGCCATCATCGTTTCTGAAATCTATTATGGAAATAAGTCTTGGTATATATTATAGATTAATAAACTCCTACAACGTTTTACTGATTACCAGAAAAATTGAACAAATGGGAGTGGGTCTTATGGAGATTTTTTTATCCATTTAACAATAACTTGTCACTGGGCGTAGTTTCAATGTATTGATTCTCTATCATTAAATCAATAATGGTTTATAAAGACAACACAATGTACTAAGAATAAAGACTACACAATTTTGTTACAGGTCAGCAATTTGTTATTTGTAATGGTGACAACGTTTTTTGTATTAAAAAGTACTACGTAGTTAGCCACAGCCCCCACTCGAGTCAGTCGTTGTAGAGCCTCCGTCGCTAACCCATGTCTACTTTTCCAAAGTAAGAAATCTTGATTATTAGTGTATATTCTAGAGTATTATTTTCTCCACCCTACACTCAGACATCAGGAACACGAGAATACATAAAAACACACTAAACACTAAAGCTACAACCGCACAATGAGAATGATAAATAATAACAAACGTGTGAAGATTGAAACTATGACAGTCGAAATTTTAGTTTTAAAGTTTGATTTTGCCTTTGATATTTCAATTATACAGTTTGAGAATCACAATCGTACGAAAACTCACAATTAATTCACTGAAAACTTTCAAGACGAGAAAACGTTTTCTATTCAGAACTTTGACATCGTATCTTCATAGTGATTTAGGTTTTATGTCAAATAATAGAATTAGATTTATATCTATACTAATATTATAAAGCTAGAGGGTTTGTTTGTTTGGTTGAACTTTTAATATCAAAAAAATTTCGATGTTAGATAGCTCATTTCACTAATAGGAACGGAGCACCAATGAAGAATGTTTCAAAATTGTTTTTTTTTTTTTCTCGTTTTTCGAGCTTTCGCTGCGTGTTAACGTTAGTCCAACGTAACTATTCCACGCGGACGAAGTCGCGGGAACAGCTAGTGTATAATGTATAGCTTTAAAATATTACATAGTAAAATTTTCTCACGGGAAGTGCTTTAGCCACAACACAAGTTATACATAAGAACACTGTGCTATTTAACACTAACTTGCGAAAACTGTATACTCTATTTGACTTACAGGTGGGAATGGGCAGCTCCAGTTACCGGGTAGTTGCTTAGCGTACATTTGTCCAAAAAACGGTTCTCTGTATAAAAAATCGCACAGTTTGTAGTCTCCTTGTATCGGAGTCGGTTGATAATTTCCGCTGCTAATTTCTTCCAATAAAGCCATCTTTAACTGTGTGTGAAAGAATTATTATTAATAAAACAATGAAAGAAATACTAATATTAATTATAAAAAACCAATGGAAAATGCATAGCGGGGCTTTATATCTATAGGTAAGTAGAAAAAAATTGTGAGCCATCGCGGGATGACTGGCAGATATAAAACAACTATATTATTTTGTACAGGTAATATGCATAAAAGGATAGTCTCTGATAGGAAATAAATATGGCATAATCAAAAATAAAATATTACTTTTTTTTCACGAAAACGATGACTGTTTACGTAATAAACATTCAGTACCAAAATTATATAGCGTGGCGACGCATGCCGTGGCGACGCGTCACCACGCTAACAGTCTGTCTGACACGCCCCTATACATGTTTCACATCAAAAAGATAAAAAAAAGTATTCTTCACGGTTTGCAGAAAGATTTTGTTTAAATAAAAAAAATTGGTAACGGGAGCAAAGCAAAAAAAGACGAGGCAGTTTCGGCTTTGGTGAGCCTCATTCGTACTTATCCTGAAGATGACAGGGTTGGCCATTGACGGATACGTCAAGAATGACATCATAATCATCTATATTTTTTAAATTCTTTTTAAGTTTGTAATTATAGAAACATTGACAATTCTCTATCTCTTTTCCCCATAACTAAAAATCGCCGCGACGACTTTCCAAGAAATTTATAAGTGCTTGATTCGCAATTACTTCGAAGAACACGTCGCGTGATACTGACGTCATAAACATGTCTCCGAACTATAGGTCGTGTGTGGACTTCTATAGACATGCAATGTTACAGTCCCAACGATACCCGAGCCGTTGGATATGTGATATTTTCGAAGCATCTTGTATGAAGACCCTTAAAGTGTTATGGATAGTAGATTGTAGGTGGTTGTTGATAAAAGTAATAAACTAAAGCAGATAATAATCGAATCACATAAGGTAGGTGGTGGGCTAATATAATTATTCATAAATATTCACCGTGAGATTATTCCCGACTCCCACGTAAGATTCAAGCTCCAAGCTCACATAGTAAGGACTGTTGCGACTGCGCTTCAGAAAAGTGACCATCATAAAGCGTAGATACTTTGGGTTGACGTATTCTACTTTGTGTTTCGATGGAACCACTTCTATTGCCTGTAATGTTTTCAGAATTAAAATAAAAAAAAAACTTTACGTGTAAGTAAAATGAAGTGTCTGCAATTTTTAACCAAACGTTTACTGACAGATATGTAGACTTTTCAGGCTATTATCTAGGCTAGATATGGTTTCTCTTCTATAGAGATTCTAATATAAAATATAAAAAAGGTGACTTTGAATGACTAAAACTCTAAAATATATACATAGGGGTTAGAAGTAACGACAATATTACAATTAAAAAAAAATGCGTGTATCAGTGTATACACGCGAAGGAAGTGAAACTTCTTTGGCTTATATGTGTTAAATTATATATATGAAAACGTTCATAAACACTATTCACTATACGAAGCCTCGTAGTATAAATACTTAAGTGTACATTTACTTATTTTTAATGCAATAGGTGGCAAACGAACAGACGGGTCAACTGATGGTAAATGATCACCGCCGTCCATAAACACTAGTAACACCAGGGGAGTTGCAAGTGCGTTGCCAGTCTGTGTTTGGGGGATGGGGATGGGGGATCGAAGGGGAATTGGGGGAGGGGAGGGAGGCTCGTAGTGGGGGCAGGGAAGTGGGCCTTCGGCGCACTCACTAACCGAACGAAACGCAACAAAGCAAGCACAGTTACTTCATGTTTTCTGTGAAAGGGTGGTACTACCCCGGGCGAGCCGACCCATTCGTGTTGAATCCGGTAACAGCTTCAACATGGCTATACCACCTTCGATAACTTTTGGTATACTAGACCCTGACACACACTTCTACATACGCAAATATGTATTTATGATATTATGTTTAACGCGTAACACAAGTTTTCCCCACCGTACCATAAGTTTCACTTCAAAAAGTATAATCCACAATTAATATAGACTAGCTGTACTCGCAGCTCCGCACGCGTTTTTTTTATTCGTATTAAAGTATTATGAAATTGTGAGACTATGTACAATTATTGAAATGCTCTTTAAAAGCAATTGTAAGTATGCACACCACTTACAGTAACATGTAACGTGTACATTAGATATATAAATACTAACAGCGTGCCAAATGAGGTTTTTCATCAGCAACGTATTTCGAACCTTAACCCACAATATAACAAATACCTCAGTGCTCACTTACACTGTATAAGGAATTAATGAAACAATAACTTAAAATTTTATTTTATACATTTACATTACATTTAATATACATTCACATTATTATAATTAAGATTTTGTGACTACACAAAAAATAACCGCTTGTCTGTTCCGCAAGAAATTGTATTATGGAACTGTTTACGTATTACGTAAAAATAAAGAATGAGTTGAAATCTTGCTAAATTTCATGCAGACAAAGTCGCGGATAACAGCTAGTCTAAATAGAATAACCTCAATTACTTTTTATAAGGTTCGCTATCTACCAGTGAAAGTCCCGTGAAAACCAGTCTAACCGTTTTGGTAATAGCATAGTGGGCGAAGCCACGGTTAACAGATAGTCTAAATTAAAATAAATTAAATTACTTTTTATACAGTCCGCTATCTGCCAGTGAAAGTCCCGTGAAAATCGGTTTAAGCGTTTTGGAGAAAGTACTGTGGGAGAAGCCACGGTTAACAGCTAGTATAAACTAAAATTGCTTGAATTGCTTTTTATAAGGTCAGCTACCTGCCAGTGAAAGTTTTGTGAAAATCGGTCGAACCGTTTTGAAAATAACACTGCGGGCAAAGCCACGGTTAACAGCTAGTATAAAATTAAATTGCTTGAATTACTTTTTATAAAGTTAGATATCTGTCAATGAAAGTTTCGTGAAGATCAGTCTAACCGTTTTGAAGATAGTATTGCAGACAAAGCCGCGGTTAATAGCTAGTTTAATTTAGAGTAGCCTAAGTAACCCGCTGTAATTTCAGATATTTGCAAGTGAAATTCCCTTCAAAATCAGTCCAGCCGTTTCGGAGATTAGCCGGAACAAACAGACAGACAGACCGACAAAAATTTTAAAAATTCCATTTTTGTTATCAGTTGCGTGTATACATACTACTTGTACACCCAATCAGTAAAAAAGTGTTATTTTGATATTACATACAGACACTTCATTTTTATTATATGTATAGAGAAGAAGATAAAATACATAGTTAAATAACTTGTTCCTTCATAATTGAAACAACGAAACTATTTTCACAAGAATGTATTTTAAAACATAAATAGCAAGAGTGTATCTTACCTATGAATCTTATTAGCTTCAGCTAAAATAATATTTTACTGTATAGATATCTTAACAAAGACTCGAAGGTATCTCTTTGAGCTCGAATAACATAATCTAGTAACGCTGATAATGCAAATAACCTTAGAATAATTCAATATAGAACACTTTAACGAAAACTTGCTCAGAATTAAGATCACGTAGCAGCCAAACTAAATATTGGTGTGCGGTAAAATATTCAGTAATCAGTATGTAATAGAATAAATATAACTTCGTTGTTATGAATATGATTTGTTTTTGAAGTTATACTTCATTCGGTACGTTTGGGAAATATAATGAGAGCGAGTTTTTACAATTCGCGTGCACATCGACATCTAAAAGGTACACCATGAAGTTGGTTGGTAATTCTCGCTCAAGTTTTCTTAAGAACTAATAACACTATTCAAGGTAGTTATTAAAATATGTGTGAATCTACAACACGTGAACATAAAAAAATATATTCATACATAATATATATGTGTATTTGTGTGTGATTTTACATTATATATGGTAGTCAATGATAATTTATTGTGAGTATTCGTGATTTTTTTATATTATGAACATTTTAAGTGTTTATACATTTGATGTTAACTGTCGATATGTATTATTTCTATTTGTTTACATTCTAAGTTATTATTATACTAGCTGTACTCGCAGCTACACAGGCGTTTTTTTAATTGTATTAAAGAATTATAAAATTGTGAGAGTATGTACAATTATAGAAATGCTCTTTAAAGATAATTGTAAGTACGACGCGCACGCCACTAAAAGTAACATATTGTAATGTGTACATTATATATATATACTAACAGCGTATCAAATGAGGTATATCATCAGCAACATATTTGGAACCTTAACCCACAATATAACTACCTCAATGCTCACTTACACTGTATAAGGAACTAATGAAACAATAACTTAAGATATTATTATAAAGATTTACATTTACATTATATTTAATATACAGAAGTAGTACACAGTTTTTGTTACTTGGGATCGATTGTGACTAGCAACTTATCTCTGGAAAGTGAAATCAAAGCTAGCATTGGGAAACCGGCGACTATGTTTGGAAAGCTGAGTACAAGAGTGTGGAATAATAACCACCTTACTAACAAAACCAAAATCACTGTTTACTAAACATGCGTTTTGAGCATACTTTTGTACGGAGAAGAAAGCTGGACAACACGTGTGAAACAAGAACGCCAGCTTAATGCTTTTCACATGCGATGTATTCGCAAAATTCTAGGGATAACCTGGGCGGACAAGATCACAAACGAGACAGTTTTAGACACTGATCAACTGCCCATAATAACTGCTGTGCTGGAACAGAGGCGTCTTTGCTGGCTAGGACATGTATAACGCATGGATGCATCCCGTATGCCAAGGCGTATCTTACTGGGTGTTATAGCGTATGCAAAAAGGAATATTGGGAGGCCATTGCTATGTTTTAAAGACTGTGCCAAACGAGATATGTCCTCTTTTGGCATTGACTATAGAAGGTGGCAAGAGCTCGCTCAGGATAGAAACAGGTGGAAGCGGTGCGTTCATGAAGGCGTCGTGATCCACGATAATACGTGGTTCAACCAACTTCGACACAAACGTATTAAGCGTCACCTGTCTTCACGAAATGACCTTTCGGCTCCAGACTTGACATTTACTTGTCGATCCTGTGGGCGAGGCTGTCGCTCCCGAATTGGATTCTATAGCCACGAAAAGAAATGTTTCCCCTAACGCTGTTTAAATCTTCTTCTGTAGACGTAAATGCCATTATATATAATATACATTGCTATTATTATAATTAATTGTGTCTATACAAAAAATTAACACTTGTCTGTTCCGCAAGAAATTGTATTATGGAACTCTACGTAATACGTTTATAATCTAAGATCTTATTAGGAAGACCTCTATATCATTAAAGTTATTAATAATTATAATGTCGAATTGTAAACAATACCCTGATCTCTTTTTAAAAATAAACAATGAGTTGAAATCTAAAATAGAATAACCTCAATTACTCTTTATAAGATTCGCTGTTTACCAGTGAAAGTCCCGTGAAAATCGGTCTAACCGTTTTGGAGAAAGCACTGTGGGAGAAGCCACGGTTAACAGCTAGTATAAAGTAAAATTACTTGAATTACTTTTTATAAGGTCAGCTATCTGCCAGTGAAAGTTTTGTGAAGATCAAACCAACCATTTTGGAGATAGCACTGCGGGCGTAGCCACGGTTAACAGTTTAATACAACTTAAAAAAAAAATTGCAATATATATTTTCAACCAAAATGTTACAATGATTTCCCATAGCCTCATAAAGATTTAAAATTCCAAATGACTCCAAAAATCTTGCTCATCATCCTTAACCTTTGTTTATATGAATTAAAAAAAAACATGACAATACTTAAAAAAAAACTGGGGCACTTCACTATAAAAATTATTTAAAGTAGAACTCATATATAAAGCTATTATTTGCGGTGGAACTAAATTATTTATGCATCATTATATCTAGCACGCGCCGCGTGTTTTGTGTTTCAAATCCTACAGGTATTTTTATATCTATAAAAAATCATATTCACAGATTTTCATTCTGTGAGAACTTTGGATCCTGTATTTACCTTTAATTTAATTTAAAAACATGATATAGTATTTTTTCATCATTATTATCTATACTACATATAATAAGAATGTAAATCTAACGTGTCTGTTCTTTATGATCTTCGTGAAAAAAATCGTTGCAGGTGTCTAGGAATAAGTAATAGAATAAATTTCAATCATTTTTAGACATCTTCTTCAGTCTGTCTACCTGTCTGTCTGTCTGTTTATATGAACACGCATCACTGTTAAAGTACTGAGTTCACAATAAAACTACACCAAGAAATACACAAAGCATCTCTTCAAGAATAACTTAGTCTTTGTTTCATTGAAATCGGTCAACTTTATCAAAAGTTATTGTAATTTTAATGACGACGAGGCTAAGTATGAGAGAAAAGTAGATACGTAAATGGACTGACATACAGATAAATTCAGATGACTTTATTAATCACTGTTTTTTGCATAAGGTTCCACGCGGGTGAAGTCGCGGGCACAGCTAGTTTTTAATACGAATGTACAGTCTTACCCGTGTGAAATGTAAAACAAACATTAGAATTAATATTTTCAACATTTCCATTTTAGCTTGTATTAAAACTGACACGATATGATGTGCTTTATTTAGAATAAAATGTATGCGATTTACTTTACACCGATGACGATCATTAAAATGAAGTTATTATGTCGAATAATGCAATTATAATGATGTGGAAATTTAAACATTACTCTTTTCGTTTCGATGACTATCAATAATTATTGGACTGAGTAATCCGTAGAGTCGAGGCTTAATTTGATTTCGTAATTTATACTCCACATCATGCGAATGTAATGTTGAATATCATGGTGTTTGTACGGCACTTATTCTTTATATTTACATCTATATATTAAAAAAAACTAACGATTGCTCGTGGCTTAGCACGCGTTCTCAATGCAATAATTATTTTATTTTATATCTAATATTAAAGAACAATTAACTGACCAACGGAAATTGACAGATTTTCATACATTTTTTCAACCTCTTTTTACCTTAGGGGTTAAGTTTCCGAAAATTCTTCCTTTGTGTAACCTTCCACCTATAGTGTAAAAGGCCCTAACCACAGAAGTTTGGTCTGCGCTTTGGTATGTTAGTCGGTCAGTCAGTCAGTTATATATATATATAAATATATTGATAATATCTCATTTTATACCTGTCTGTCTGTTAATACACGCATAACTCAAAATCACTGAAACGATTTACGGTTTTTTTTAAACCTAGATCAATTTATATTCGATAAAATATGGAATATATTATGAAGACGTATAGTTGACACAAAATAACTACCACTAAAATCACAATATTCAAGCGAAACTATTAATTATTAATCAAATTAATGCAGTACATAATTAGAACAGAAATTACTAAAAGAAAATATTTATTTTTTATATTTTTAAAAATAAACTTTTATACAAATACGCTTAAAAGCCTAATCAGATTTTTATTTCAATGTGTATGGCGGCCATTTTGAAATTCGCCATTGTATTTTTATTCCATTTTCGTGTTTCAGCTTATAAGATTTGACAAAAATAAACCAGCAAACATTGCAAGCTAAATAAAGGCTTGTAATAAAAATAGTTCGTGCAATGAACAAGTTCTATTAAAGTCCTTCACAATAATTATGTACTTATGAGTGGAACCGCGGGTACAGTTGAAAGATATTTTTACTGATTATAATTATTAATGGTTATTTTAATTTTTAATTAATTATTAAACATACAAATCATGTGGTACTTCTCGAGCTTACCGTTCCGTGGGAAACTAATATTCCTAAAGAGCACTAGATAAAGCTAGACAGGTATTACGACTTTGTAAACGAATTGACTAAAAACAGTTATATAGTTAATCTATATGCTGTAGAAATGGGTGCGAGAGGTATACCTGAAAAATCTCTCTACAAAATCTGTCTATCCAGAACTGCAGCGAGTTCTATATTAGAACGAGCCTCTAAAGCCGCATTAGCGAGTTCATACCAGATTTGGATAGGCAGGGAGAGAAGCACGAGTAGTGAAGTTGAGTGTGAGAGTGAGTACATTCGAAAGGGGCTCCTTAAACCTACACCCGTGTCACAAGTCTCGGGAACTACTCGGAGTTTCTCTCGCTGCCACGCGATGGACCCGGCACTCGCACGGTTAATCCATAGTATGCTAAGAAGTACGTCTCTCTAAATTTTTTAAAATGAAATTCTACTTTATTAAATTTATTATTTATTTTAACGACTCCCTAACTCGTTTATTAATTTGTACAGAACCTTTATATTTCAAAAGGTCTTATTCAAAACAACTGAGCCGTTAACTGGGGAGGAAAATAGAAGTGGAATATGCCGGTATTTCTGGTAAAATATAATATTCAATTGCCAACACTGTGTGGGAAGATGGAACATTCTGATAAAATTGACAGAAATATTTCGCTTATGATTGTAAATAATAAGTGTCTTTATATTTGTTTGCTTTAAATAATATTAACTAGATATACCTCGCGGATTCACGCGCATTTAAGTTTTAATATTTCCATTTACGAGTTCGGAAGTTAGAGAACATTTTTTTTGGAATTTCTAATCTATAATACAGGAAGAGTGGGAACGAAGAATGTTGCGTGGCGTGAAATATGAGGGTAACATTTAAAGACGAATAACACTATGGGATACAGCTGTGATGGTGCAAATAGTATTTATTCCTCATTGTAAATCCTAACTAATATTATAAATATGAACGCGAGTTTGTTTGTTACGCTTCCATGCCTTAACTATTCAACAAAACATCAGAAAATTTTGCATACACGATGTTAGATGTACAAAAAAAAGACATACGTTACCTTAGACCCAGAAAAAAATATTTCCTAAGGCATAGGTGAGTGAAGTGGTGAACAAAAGTTAGGCACAATAGAACAAAAAACTTGATTATTTCAATCGTAACTACAACATTAGAAACAACATTGGTTGTGTAATTGTTATTAAACTTTTTTAAAATATTAAATTTTAGGAAGTTTACTATTAGGTGGCACTAAGTTAAATGTAATAGTTAATTATATTTTTATTGTAATGAATACGGAGTAAGTCGTAGGCGGTTGTGTACAAACAAACAGTAATACTAATATACAAAAATAGTATCCTAATCATTCTATTCTATCTATTTAACTATACTATCTTATATCTATTTTTTTATTCTATCTATTTTATTCTATATCTATATTGTATATATATTATATATCTATTTAATTCTATTCTATCCTATATATCTATTATCCTTCAAAATTTGAAAGAATCTTAGGTATCTAACATAAACAAATTCACTACTGTTTTATTTTTACATTAAACCTTGAATAAGAGGTCTCAATTACTTTGAATATAAATGTCTCATTTATTCCCACCTCAATACATTTGATACGGTCATTTTCACTTCAGTTTAAATGTTTGGATACAAGCCAGTACGACCGTTCAATAGCCGTCTAAATAGTTTATAGTATTATTCCACTCTTAGTAGCGTAGTCGTACTTGCTTTCCTTCTAAGAAAAAAATGTATAGCAAGAAAATATATAATATAAATACAGCTTTAACATAGTCTTGGACTTTGCTAAATTAATCGTTATCTTTTTATATATATGTTTATATAACCATTACGTTGTATAAAATACCGGCATAGGTTTGTTACTAATTTTTCTCTACCCTAAACGGCTTGAACGGTTTCAATGAAAATTTCTATGTACTTATGGTGACACTGAATTGTTCTTAGCTATGCGTAGACTTTGCAGATAGCGCTATGGTCGTTTTTTTAAATATTCAGTCTAATTTTGTTAATATCTTACATAAAAACATACAATCCAAAACTTTTAGACTCCTAACATATGACAGGATACCATCGAGCTATGTTCTAATTAATATAAGTAAAGTTTTGATTAAATTGAATTTACAGAACAATAATAAAATTTATTTATAGTATAAATTAATTGTGTTAAGAAAAAAAATCAAACAATAAAAATTTAAATAAATTAGCAAAATAATCCAATAGTATTTACAAATAGGACACCTAAATATATTTTAAATTATAGATATGATGACTTCCTATCTGCTAGTAGAAGGAAATGTTCCCAAAAAGCTGACAGCATTGTCACATTTAATGACAATGCTTAGACGCACCATTGAGACCACCGTACGAGTGTCTTGAAAAAAAAATTTTTTTTTTCGATCTGACTATTGACCTAGCAAGGTCTTAACAGCTTCGCCGGACTACATAGTGTCTTGAAAAGGTTGTCCACTATCAAACTCTATAGTCCCGGACTTTGGACACCAAACGAGTAAATATACCTATAGCCCTACCAAGAAAACATTATAACATTTCAAATGTAAAATGATTTTTTAACGTACAACGTAGTACCATATTATATATTAAGTAAAAGCCTAACTTAAATTATGCTTCACCTTAATAATAACAGCATTCAGAAAAGTTAAATTATTTGGATAAAAAAATCACAAATAAATATATGACATTTAATGAAACTCAAATAAAAATATAGTTTTTTTTTATATCATCAGAGGCAAACGAACTGGCGGGTCACCTGATGTTAAGTGATCACCGACGTCCATAGACACTAGCAACACCAGGGGAGTCGCAAGTCGCAAGGGGGAGATTAGAGGGGAGGGGAGGTGGGCCTCCGGCGCTCTCACTGACCGAACGAAACGCAACAGTGCAAGCACTGTTACTTCACGTCGATCTTCTGTGAAAGGATGGTAGTACCCCGGACGAGCCGAACCATTCATGCTGAAGCCAGTAATAGCTTCAACGTGGCTCTACCACCTACAGCGTAGCTCTGCACCTACTAGTCATTAAGAGAAAATGATGTTTTAATGAATAATCATGATAGCAACATTAAAATATCCGTACAACCAACTGCTATTCGTATTTACCAAACAATAGTAAAATATATCGCAATTTACTTTCCTCTAATCACAACAATTGTTTCCCAAATGTATTGTTATCTGTTAACGGAATAAAATATAAAAGTGATTGTATTGCGTACAAAGTAAACACCAATTGGATATACATTATTTATAGACATGTCCAAAACAGTTGCTTCTTTCGGTTTCTCGTAGTCCTTATGTAGGTATGATTAAACTAGTTATTTGCAAAATGTCTAGAGAATGAGCGAACTTTAAAAAAATCTGTTTTTGAAGAGAATTTCTTATGAGAGGGTTTTGAAATTCTCATCGACAACCTCTTTGTGTGATGAAAAGCGGTGTGGGTAAGTACTGTGTTGGGTAGAGTGTTGAAAACACCGCTTCTCGTCCGATCACCCAAGTTAAGCAACGCCAGTCGCGGTCAGTACTTGGATGGGTGACCGTCTGGGAATGCCGTGTGACGTTGACTTTCTGTTGTATTGCTGTAATTAAAATGTTTTTTTTTTGTAATACAACAGTTACATTTCTATCGTGTGCCCAATCAATTCCAAGTGGAAGTGCAAAGTTACGACTACTCTAATATTTAACGTGTTAATATTATAATTTTAAATTTATATTTTTTTTTGTGTGAAAGAGAGGTTTAGTAGTACTTATTAGTAATTTAAGTGTCAAAATGATGAATAATTTGTACTGCTAATGGAAATCTATACTAATATTATAAAGCTTATATAGTTTATTTGTGTGTTTGTTTGTTTGAACGCGTTAACCTCAGGAACTAATGAAGTAATGATCCGATTTGAAAAAATCTTTCAGTGTTAGATAGCTCATTTATCGGGGCAGGCTATAGGCTATATCATATATATATCGTCACACTAAGATCAGTAGAAGCTGAGCACCAATGAAGATTGTTTCAATTTTTTTTTTCCTTTTTGAGCTGCCGCTGTGTGTTAGCGTTCGCCCAAAGTAACTATTCCACGTGGACGAAGACACGAGCATAAGCTAGTTATTTATAATCTTAAACTTAATGTCGCTATTCACTTCTTAAATTCTAGAACAGTTAACTGTATAAGAGTTATCATGAAAAGTATCCCCTTAATCTGTCATTGTATGTAAATCGATAACTATGACAATTCAAACGTCTGTCAGTGTAGTTCGATTTCAGCTGCAAATTGGTTTTGTGTCGCACCGTATCGTCTATAGAACAGTCCAATTGATTTTAACCGCACTATGAAATAACATTTTCATATTCTGTAGATTTCGTTTAGTTTATCTGCTGCACATCGATGGTTGAGGATTTATATTCATAAGTTTCTCATTCGCACGGAATATATTGTGCCGTATTTGTGCCGCGGGATTTGTATTCAGAGATTCACACATTTCTCGCTTTATGTTGATACGAAATGAAAGTAAACTGCGTGGGTGCATACGCTTGGGGATTACTCTGAACTATATTTGAAATGTGTGTAGTCTTTGTATTATTTTCATATGAGACACTAGCTGTGTCGGCTTGGCTCACACTTATTATTATTTGTTGATAATATAGTTTATTGTAATAGATATATCAATTATAGTAATTGAATGTATATATTCCCGATGTCATATTCCAATGTATACAATTTTTGTGACTGTCGGTTGTACGGTACAAAAGACGATGTGCTGCAACGCCACCTAGTGGCGATTCATAGTCAAGTGGTTAACATAAAAACCTTCTTCATCATACATACTTTTTTTTTTTTTTTAAATGACTGAGGGTATGACCCTCAGTCCACAGGATTCCCCTATCATGGTGGACAGAGACCTTTTCTACGTGGTTTAATTGTTACTCTTCTGTCTATTTAGTTTAATTTTGAAGATTAAACTTTATTAGATGTACCTATTTGTTTATTATCTATTTTAAAATTTTTTCGGTTTATTTTTACATTTATTTCGTTATGTTTATTTGTTGACGTTTTGATTACTATTTTAATTTACCAAATTAATTTTAGACTATGTTTTAACTAATTTTGTTTATTCTGTATTTTACTTATGTTTTGATTTCCAAATTTTGTTCTGATTTTTTGATTTCCAATTTATTTTGCCAAATTCATTAAATTATTTTAAGGATTGCTTATGCTTTAAAACTTGAAGCTATATTATTCAGCCCGGGTTTCTGTCCTGTTCTTGTCGTTAGCAACTTGCAATCATCACACGACCGGTTGTCATATTTCGACATCCGGGTGTGGTGATTCTTACCTATTTACCTACTTTGCTTGTTGCTATTTCTTCATCAGCTTTATACTTCCACTTGTTTTATTTTGACTGATGCTCTTTATAACTAAGGTCATTAGTCAACTGTCATTGTGGGTTTCGAGTACTTTGCTGCCTAATTGCCTGTTAGTCGGCTCTCTCGTACCTAGTATACCTAAATAATTAGGTTCAAAGCTGTCTCCTTGTTCTATTTGGCAGATTCTCTTGATTGGAGGTTCCTTTAGGAGGTAGTCTTGATGTGACTGGATAGGTATTGGGCCGTTAGTTATTTTTGTTAGCCAATATTTGATTTCAGCAACACCGGCTTAACAGTAAGCCACCGTCATTCTTGCTATCCAGTCCCATTTTTTTTATAGGGCAGTCGGCATCAAATGCGTTGTGGTCAGTTTTTTCCATCTTTTCCAAGTTGCAATTTTTGCATTTGGATAGTTTGCCTTCTTTAAAGGCTGAGCAGTCTACTCTTAAATGACTTTCTTCGCAGTGGCTACAGAGGTCTGTCTGCTCTTTGCACATTTTCCTACCATGCCCGTACCCCAGGCATAGCGTATACTGGATTAGGGGAGACTGATCCTCCACATTGACTCTTTGCAGGTCAATGTAGAGTTTTCCAGAGTTCGTCAGCCTCCCCCATACCGACGGCGACACCTGGAGTATCAGGTGGTTAGTGTGCTGGTTCCGCGCCTTGTGGCGGTACTTGACCATCAGTCTATCTTCACCCTCTGGTATTTTGTCAAAGATAGCGCTGTTTTGGCTTCTTATCATTTTTATGATTTCCTCGTCCGTATGTACCACGAGGACATCTTTGACTATAACCTGAGGGTCTTTATTTTTTGCCGTTTCCACCTTAAGACTTGAATCTTTTTCCTGTACCCTCCTAGTAAATTTATTGGCCTCTTTTTTATCTTGAAATCCTAAGACTACCTTTTGGTCTTTTACTTTGCGTAGTCTCTCTACTCGGAAGCCTGTGTTCTTTGCATCAGCTGCCGTCCTCAACTTATCTACTACGTCACCACTGGAGTCTCTGTCTAGATTGGAAGACACTATTAAGGAGTGAAGTTGTTTGGGTATCGTTATATTTAAATCTACCGCCTTTTCCTGTACTTTCTCGTTGTTATTTAAATTTTGAGTATTTTGGATTGAATTTGGATTTTCCTGTTCTAATTTTTCTAACCTTCCACTTATCCCTTGTAAAATTGTTTTAATTTCCCTAATAGTCTGATTCGTTTCATTTTCTTGTGTGTTTCTTCCTTCTTCCTCCGTTTTCCTGATTTTACTTAATTCTTCTACTATCACCTTTGAATCTATTTTAACTATATCCTTTCCTTCTGAATTTTGTAGTAATAAATAACCTTAGTTTTTCCGAATGTTCCTCTTCTTTTCTATGCAATTCCTTTATTAATCTATTTTCAGTGTCTTTTTCTCTATCTAACAAGATCACAATAATCTCATATAATTCACTCAACTTTTTGTTTATTTCATCTTTTATAACACCTTTGAAATTACCGGATTGCTTTAGTAGGGTTTTTGCTTCCTGGGAAATTTTTGTTGCGTTACTTTTTGTGAGTTTTTTTGGACTTTTTAATTCTTGAGTCTGTTTAGTGGTAGAAGAATTGCTTTCCTTGGTAGACTGGCATTTTTTATTCTCTTCCATTATGTTTGGACTTTGTCCGGCAGCTGAGCTCATTATAGAAGAATTCAATTAGTAATTAAGTTTGTATAAGTTGTAAAATATTTTTGGAGTTTGTAAAATTGTATAAGTTGTAAAAAGAAAGTATAAAATGAAATTTGTAAAATTGTAAATAGATTGTATTTCTAGGGTTACTTATATCTATAAAATATATATTTATTTATTCAAGTGTTTATCTTAATCTCTAATATTCCTATAATTTACCTTAATTAATTTTGAGACTATTTGTATAAATAGTATAAGTAAGTTTATATATATATAATTATATATATATGTATGTCTATTTTCCTTAATATTAGTTAATTGGGGGTGTATATCCCGTTTGTCACCTTTAAATTTGTCAATTTCGTTAATTTATTTAGTTTTAGCAAAGTAATTACTTTTTGGTCTATATTTTACTATTTATACCTTAATGGCTTTGAGTCTCCTAATTTTATATATCGCTGTGCCTCTATAAAACCCCTCCACTCCTTATAACAAGCGAATTCCGAGAATTTTTTTTTCCTAATGTAAAAATCCACCTACCCCAGAAGGAAATAAGGGTGCGGTGGGCGATCAATTTTTCATAATTTTTGTGTGTTTTCCACAGTTTTTCCGACGGTTTCACCCTCAAGACGCCTAAGGCTATTCCTGAGTGTGAAAAAGTCCGGGAAATCGTGAAAATTTTAGCAGATTTTAAGTGTTTTATATTTTAATAAAATTTTGATTTTTCCAGGTCCCGGTAAATTCCCTCGACGGTGCCGGCGGGTGCGGCGTGTAAGGGGTGGTACTCCCACTCTAATACTTCGGAATCTGGGTGAAAATTCGGTAAGTTTTCGGAAAATTTAAAGTTTTTATAATTAATGAAAATTTAATGAAAATTTTTATGTTTCAGATCGCCGGGGCGTCTCTCGACTTTTCCGGCGAGTGTGGCGAGCGAGGGGCTACGCTCTGGATCTGATGCTGTCCAGAGAATGTGTAAATTAAAATTGAAACTTATGAAATTTACATAATGTCTATTGGAAATTTTGAAAAATACAGTTTTTTGAGTTTTCACTTGTGTTGCGTGTTTAATTTATGTATATTATCTATATATTAGTGTAGCGCAGGTCGTGACGAACATACCGATATGTGACACTTGTGCGTGGGTGGGATATTTATATCATCATACATACTTAGGTGTGCCAAGCTTCATGGTAATGTTCTATTTTACTTTCAAAGTATATTCCGAAGTACCAGCATGTATGAATTAAATCAAAGGAATGAAAATAAAAGCTGTAAGATTTTTAATTGTATACCCTTTAAAATTTAGTTAGCATATAGCCTTTGCCCGCGGCTTCGCTCGCGTCAGTTTAAATGTACCCTATCGCTCACTATTTCTATATATTTAGTAAATAAAATATACACTATATCCTTTTCTGTATCTGTGACAATGTTCATGAAAAAGTTCATGTTATTCGGTTGAGTAGTTAGAGCTTGAAAGCTTAACAATCAAATAGACAAACTCATTTTCACATTTATAATATTAGTAAGGATGACACCACATATCTTTGTGTAACTCAGTTTCGAAAACTGACGTGAAGTAATAGTGCTTGCATTGTTGCGTTTTGTTCGGTCAGTGAGAGCGCCGGAGGCTCACCTCCCATCTCCTCTCCCTCCTCCCCCCTTCCCCTCAAACACTGGCTGGCAACGCACTTGCGGCTATCCTGGTATTGCTAGTGTCTATGGACGGCAGTGATCACTTAACATCAAGTGACCCGCCTGTTCGTTTGCCTGCGATGATATAAAAAAATCTCTAACGGTTTATACAGCGAACGCCGGGATAGTTATCGGATGGCAAGAATTTTTCCAATTTAAATGGTACATGTAG
This sequence comes from Antheraea yamamai, assembly GCA_036509395.1. Taxonomy (NCBI): domain Eukaryota; kingdom Metazoa; phylum Arthropoda; class Insecta; order Lepidoptera; family Saturniidae; genus Antheraea; species Antheraea yamamai. Next base: position 6,953,776 of record AP028431.1, on the reverse strand, counting down.
TTTTTTCATGAGCCTATCAAATATTATAAATGCGATTATGAGTTTGTGTATTTGACATGGGTACAGGAAGGCATATACATGTTATTCAGAGAATTTACTGTTACCGAGAAATGGATTAAATCTACAATAACGCAAAGCAAGCCGCGGGTTAAGTCTAGTCTTGGTATAATATGAATTTTAGTATAAATACTAGTAACTAACACACAAAGTCCCTCAGTCCTTATTAGAATGGTAATTTATACGACTCAGTCTCTCAGAGGTGCCTCAGTTTGGACTGTTACCGCAGTAAATTATAAATTTATTGTTTAAATGTTTTACGCTATATACAATTTATTGAGAATAATTTACGTTATATGTTTTTAAAACATTTTCTGACTTCTTCGTATTGGGAATATTGTCCTTCTTACCTATTATATGAAAATCGTCTCTCTTATTTATACGAATGTTTTTTTAAATTAATACTTATGATTATTTTTATGTGTTATTATGATGTATATACTACATTACTGCAATGTTTCAGCAAAATCCGTTCATTGTTTTTGTGTGAAACAACAAACGTCTATTCATCCTTACAGACTTTCCTGTTTATTTTATTAATAGTATTGAATTAGATTTAAGTAACCGTACTGTATGGACAATGTATAATCCTTTAATGATTAAAGCCTAAATAATTTTGAGTATTTGTTATAAGTAATTCATAACGATTGTAATAATAAATACGTTTAATTTGTTTAAATACAAAGTAGATCTTATGTTTAACAAGGGTTTATACAATTTAAGCCTAACATTAAATACATTTTCTACTTATATAACTCAAAAACATTTGGTAAGCTATTATGTTGATAGTGAAAATTTATTGAATTAAAATAATTAATATCCGAATATTTACCGCCCCATTGTACATTGTTGATTACATAATGGATTGTCATATTGAACTGGTATAATTAATGGCTTAATAATAAACTGAACAGGATTCTATAGAAGGTAGATATGTAACTTTCTTAAATTAAATAATTGTTAAGTGTGCATGAGCGTTGTAGTTACTTAATACAAAACAAGAGGTGTATTGCGATTACATTTCGAATATTTATATCCGTTCCCTTTGTTGTGGATTTAGCATCGCATATTTACTTACAACCTACTAGATCCATTTGCTTTATGGCTGCTACTCCACTCTTTAGGGCCGTGCCGTGACGCTATATAATTTAGATTTTTTTAACACATACCTTACCGAACACATTTTTTAGCACTGGTATTTGCTTAAATTACTGCACACAAAGTGCTCAAACATACAAACCACAGGTTTATGAGTATTAGATTATACTGGGATTAGCTAATAATTAGATACGTTCTAAGAAAAATAAAGAATAATATTTGGTCACAAAAACGATATATAAGTGAACAAAGTCTACCCCGAATTAATATAGACTGCATAATGTATTTGAAATAAAAGCTTCGAGCACAAAGCACTGAGGATTTCCTGCAATAATGCACTAATACTGCTTAAATATGCATGACGAGAGACCGGCTGCTGCCACCAGATAGGATGTTACACAATACCATTCCTGAACACAATGAACGTAATGAATTTTTTAAATTTAATTATCACCTTTTAAATCCTGTTAATGTGAATTATTAATATACTAGCTTAATATCAATAGTTTATACTGTATATTATAAAGGTGCAAAAAATGCGACGACAACTTTTAATCCTTAACAATTCTAAACCTACAGTTTAACTTACAGAACGGTTTTCATTTAAATAAACCTCGATTGTTTCTAAGGTCTAATAAAGAAATATGCTATGAAGGTTATTTGTCAAAGACAAGTGTGGATAAGTAATCAGAGATTCTTAGTGTTTGCTTTGATAGCAATCTGCCTTAGGTTGAAAAGATCTAATCAAGGGCTTATCGCTAAACTCCGTCTGTGAAATTTGAAGGGATTTGGAAGGGTCTATTTTCTACACACGACGTTTTAGCATCTTCCGCTGTTATGATACAATGACGACAGATAGACAGACAAATACGATGACAAGATACGTACGATTTATGACTTGATCGTTTTAGAGTAAGAAAATCTATACAAGTTTCAACAGCGGATAAACAGAACGCTAGAGCCATTGCTATGTTCCCGTTCAAAGCAGCATAAGTTCTGACACGAGGAACACTTCTTTCAACTCTTATTGAGGTCGGTTGTACATATATAGCCATAGGCTACGGTGATCTAACGTGGCATAACGGTTCCACGCCTGTTGTTACTTCGTTACAAAATAAAAGTCCAACACTATCTCAAACACAACAAATCTATCTTATGCAAATATCAATATATTCCTGTTTACTATTAGTCGGTATAAAAAGACGATCATAAAGTATTGACAACAATAAACACTCCTGAACACGCACTTTCCGCCAGGTGTGATCGCATGAAAAATATTTCAAGAACTGACATCGTTAGCTGAGCCTCTTGAACTCGATAAACTTTACCGCGATGTTTTCACTATTGTACGAATGGATGTTGAAACTAGGGCACGCAATAATTCCATACCCGTGTGCGTTGAGAACCCTCGAGCCTCTCTTAGCCTTGTAGTAACGATCCTCTATTACGAAAGGGGAGTGGAGAGCTGCTTCAAAGCGATGTTTTGCTGTTTTGAGCAAAACTGGGGGAGTTTTTTTTTCTTAGACACCTTTGTATTTATTTTTTATTGCGATTTATTAAATTCATAAATAAGTACAGTCACTTATTATGATATAAAAAAAAATCTTAAAGATTCGAATCTTTTTCATGTTGGGAGGAATTTAAGCGTTTTTTTAACAATCTCAATTATTATTAAGAGACGACGTAGCCCAAGATAAGCAAATGTAACTGTTTTTTTTTTATGTCAATAGGAGGCAAACGAACAGGTGGATCGGGTCACCTGATGTTAAGTGATCACCACCGTCCATAGACACTAGCAACGCCAGAGGAGTTTCAAGTGCGTTGCCAGCCTGTGTATGGAGGAGCGGTAGGGAAAGGAGAAAGGGGAAAAGGAGGTGGGCCTCCGGCGCTCTCACTGACCGAACGAGACGCAACAATGCAAGCACTGTTACTTCACGTCGGTGTTCTGTGAGAGGGCGGTATTACTCCGGGCGAGCCGACCCATTCATGTTGAAACTAGTAATAGCTACAGCGTGATTTATACCTATAGACGTTTGGCGAGAGATTGTTAATCTTAGGGTGGTAGATAGCAAGAGGGTATTAAAACCTCACCACCATACTAAAACATTAGATTAAAATTGAGAGATACTTTTATCCCGTGAAACAACATTAACCAATGAAGGTTATTGTTATTTATAAAGTTTTTTAAACGAAGATTTAAACGACGTTCGTTCCCATCAGCACTGATATATAAATTTATTATCTGTTTAATATTTATTATAGTTATTGTACGATAAAACGTTTGGTTAGACCGATAGCGTAAAATTGTTTGCCCCTTGTCAACCGAGCGCGACGGGCGTGAATATTTGACAACTAAAGTATTAGTATTTGGGAACGCAATTGTGAATAAAAATGTATCGAATGTAATTTATAGTTTTCTTTTGTTGAATTGTTATAGATAATGTGGTTAAAACTTTTTTTTTGTTGAGATGTGTAGAATTTTTCTTAGGAAAGTGTTTTATAGTTTTGGCCTTTAATATTTATGTGTCTTGTAGTCCGGTGAAGCTGTTAAGACCTTGCTAGGTTAATAGCTAGTCAATTCGAAAAAAAAAATTATGTGTATTTACATAGTATAAAATGAAGTCGCTTCCGCTGTTTGTTCCCTTAGATCTTTTAAAGTATTCAACGGATTTTAAGACAGTTTCCAGCAATAGATAGAGTGATTCAAGAGAAATGTTTATACGATACGATTATAGTATATAAAAGCCGAAAAATTCAAAGAATTGTAATGTGATGTCGTAATAAACATATTGTTGTGCGCTTAAATCGCAAACGCTGGCTAAACCTTACGAGATAGATCAAATTAATGTACTACGGAATTGTATATATTGAAAAGATCGATAACAAAGTCCGCGATGGTATATATTTATCTCTAAAGGATAACTTACAGCAACCATATTTATCTTTTTACAAAAATAATTTTCTGTTATTTACCAAGCTATTTTATACAACTATTAATCCTTATCCATTTAAATACATTACATACATTGTACATATCATGTAGATCAAAACTGTCCTTAACAGTATTTCATTAAAATGGATATCTACATTGCACCCGTACGAAGCTGGGGCTGGTCGCTAGTGATAAATAAATTGTTTTATTTTAAATTACATTATTTATTAATGAGTATTTACAGTATGCTGAACAAAACAAGACTGAAGTAAAATAAAATTTAAATTGATCGTGTATTGTACATGCATTCATATGCAAAGAAAATACAACAATTATGTAAATACTCAAGTTTTAACAAAGAGAAGTCCTCGTTGTTCCAGCTGAGTTTTACTTCAGCACCTATTTAATACGTGCCGAACGAACTTTAAGTACGGTATTGTTGACTTCCGTACTACCTCCGTTACTCATTATTTCGAAAATACCATTACGTCTAAGTCTTCACTCGGAATAAAAGGCTTTATGAAGTGAAGAGAAATAAACTTAGCAAATATACTCACGTCAAGGCACATTAACAAAATTAGGACACTGAATGTAATAGAAATAATGATATATTATTGTATTAGTTTAATCAACGATAATACCAATTTAGATACTATCTAAGTATGATTCTTAGTAGTCAACGTAACAAACGACAAGCCATTCGTAGTTTTTGACGGAATTTTAAAACGTTGTTTAGTGTTTTTTTTTCATAGTTTTCGTTATTTAAAATTTATTGTATAGATTGATTTTATTTTGCGCAATACAGCTTGGTTTTTGTGCACAAGTGAAATGGATTAGAAATAATAATTAGAACATGAATTTTAACATGTCTCAATTGCTTGGAAAGATGTTATATGAGGGCCGCCATTTTGTTAGTACACTAAATTCATCATAAGACATTTTGTAAAAAGTTATCCACTTGGTAACGCCACTGATAATCTAAAAAAAATGGTTCTGAAATTATGGAATTAAAACATCCGTACAGAAAATAATAGTGTACATAATAGATTTTGTTGTGACACAGAAATTAATAGAAACAGTATTTTATCTAATTATTTTATATAATATCAAGTTACAACTAACGAAAAATAAACATTATTACTCTCTTCGTATAATATAAGCCTTTGAGAATCATAGATTTCAAATACATCGACACTGGCGAATACTTTAGCAGCGCCAAAACAAGAAAACAAATAAATACGTTTTATTTAGTTCCGTAATAAGCTTGATTTCCATATTGAAATTTATATTTAGATATTTCAATTATGGTCGTGGGCGTAATCGAACGGCAAAGGGTGGCTTAATATACCCTTATCATTTATAGATTTTATAAATATGTTTTCGTATCCCTGGGTGATATTCATTTCGTAAGGTCACTTCAGTTTCGATATATTTTTGGAAATATATTAACTTGTAATTTAGATAACTTCTTAGCTTATTAACTAGTCTTATAAATCGATGAACGCCGGCTGCACGTACCAAAAAGCATGAGTCATTGTCACGTTCCGCCTAAATCAAGCCAGTAAGCGAGAGCGCGGAACAAGCGATAGAGAGGCGCGATCGGCCTGAGCGTTCGGCCTGTGGCGCATCTACGCCTCTTCCACTCCAGCGGACGAAGCTTCCGAGTCGTTATCATGTAAAAAATATCGTCCGTAAACTAACTTTACAGACAACCAATGTTTTTTTTGAAGATTATAAAGTAATTTATAATTAAGTAGGAATGTACAGGTGTGTACATAGTAACTGTATATATATTTCAGTAAGTACAATACAATAGTAAATCTCTGAATATAGTTAGGGAAATATCTATAAATATGTGAACAGATTGACGATCAAAGTAATAATATCCTAGCACTGTTAAACTGCTTTTCAGGAGCTTAGTCAATAATATCGAATCAATATTAGACTTTAGAACGGGTAAATAATATCTAAACAATTGGTCATTATTACAAACACTAGGCGATGGTAGGATCCTTTATTTAGTGCTATAGTTTCAATACTCATCTCATCGACATATATAATACTTCTCTATGTATTTCAGTACTCTCTCAATGCGATTATAAATGATCGTAACGGGTTATCTGAGTTTTAGATTATATCTTATCAAAATTATTATATCTTATTAATCAATGGTTTGTTTTAAAAAAGGCACGGCTTTCCGTCCATGAATCGCTTCTATTTAGTACGCTGTTTAATTTGCCTCTCACCCAGCAGTTTGCTCTAATTTGCATCACCCCATGTGTTTACGGCGCCCTAATGTAACCTAAAATATCGGTTACCACTTTACCGGTTTGTCAGTGAATGTACTTATAAATCAGTCGATTTGAATTTGTTACCAGAAATCGAATATCAAATTGGGAATAGTCGTGAGAAATCCCCCCCTATAGACTATTACGGTAACTAACTATACATAATTCGACTTTCACTTTTAAATTTGTATGATATATATGCATAATATATATATATATATATATATATATATATATATATATATATATATATATATATATATAAGCAATATGCTTATAGCGCCAAGTTTAGATATAAAAACAAATTCCTGTTCTTTTAGCGTTGCATGAATTAATCTGTTATATATGGATCATACAGTGTAGGTGTAATCACGAATCCAATCTGTGGCGGTTTCATCAGATGAAAGCAACGATATTGGAACTATTGTGGCAATAGTTTGAATATATTCTCTTTGTGTATACATTTTCTTCCTACACAAACCATAGTTTCTAGTGGCTTATTAAACATGTAACAGCAAGATGATAAAGCTTATATTATATCCATTAGAATAAGCTACGAATTTTCGAAATTAATCGAAATATTTCTTTTTTTAATATATTTTATTAAATCGCTTTCACGTGTCACTATCTGTTTTTTTTATATGTATGTTTAATATCATACGAAGCAAACGAACGAGCAAGAATGTCCCCAATGACTCCTTCGCAATCGTCTCGCGCGCCCCGTGAGGGGCGTGCGGGGAAACCGTTCCAGGCTTAAACCCTCTTTCGGTGGTAATTGTTCGCCTCCTTCGTTCGAAGGAGTGTCTGTTGGTGAAGACGTAATGTCGTCTTCATATGGTTTTCTTGTGGCGCGCCTCACTCATTCTTGCTCCGGGGAGCGCACGAGTGAACGGGCCTGCATTTTTACTCTCTTCTTTTTTCCATGGGTGTCTCTGTTTTCTGTGATGAGATTGTCATCGGGCGGTCTGGTGTGTAATGGCGCGATGTTTCGGAGGTGTACGTGCGCCGAGGTATCTGCTCTACGAAACATGTTCGTGGCGAGGCTGCTTATGAATTTATCTAGGCTATCTATTCGCAGATCGCGTGCGATCATCGCGTTCCTCACATATCGTGGGGCCCCGACTATCGTCCTTAGCGTCTGACTTTGCTGAGTTCGTAATCTGCGCTTAAGATAATCTGACGCGCAACCGAACCAAGCCGGGGCTGCGTACGTGAGACGTGATCTCACGTACGTCTTATAGAGGCCTAGTTTGGTGCGATAGGGAAGCCTCGAGGTTAGCACCGGGCACAGCACTCTCCTCGCCTCCCTCGCGCGTGTAATGATTTCCTCTATGTGTTTGTTGAAGGTTAGTCTCTTATCTATCGTGACTCCTAGATATTTCACTTCGTTCCTCCATGGAAGTGTGTTACCCTGAAGTGATAGGGGTGGCACTACGGATCTCGAGTGTCTGGGTTGGAACGCTTGTGTTTTCTCAACGTTCCCCAATGACTCGACCGACTCGCCTTTTATAGCATTCAGTCAAGTTACGACCGGTAGATAACTTTTGACCAATGGCGTGTCAGGTCATTAGTAACACCTCCGATTAGTCAATAGTAAGTCAATAGTAGTACAGAGAGTGCTAAAAATATATATATGAATATTGATGATGAATATGATATGATAAAAATATCTAATATAATCAATCGGTTACATTGTATATATGATAAAATATACAAAACCAAGTTTACACCAAATAACTAATTAAAGTAGAACACATTGATGGCTTATTGAGTGGTAGAACACGAGATTTTTCCTCATTGGATCGCAACTACCATACAGTACTGGTAAGACACCCGTCATAATGGCCACTTAGTTGTGTCGAATTCCAGGATCAGCTGAATGGACTGTGAGCACCATGTATATGGTGAAGGATTTAATTTGAACTTAAAAACTAACACATTTTTTTTGTAACTCACTATACGGCTGAAGCTAAGGCTTGATGGGCCTTTGTAGCTAGACCGAACTTTGTTGGGCGAGAGGCACTCGATTGTATGGCAACAAGATCAAGGGCGCTAAAGTGGTTGAACCCCGGCTTGGGCCTTGAATGCGACATTGCGACCTTAACTAATTTAAGCCAGTTAAACTATTTCCCCAGCCGCGCGTTGAACGCATCTATTTGTACATGTATGGGATAGTGAGACACGAACGCAAACTCACACAGCTCGTAGCTGTATTTTACAGTGATTAATCCTCGAACTACTCGATAGTGATTTCATGTATATAAGATTCAATAAGAATTTTGTTTAAAGTCTAAAATCCATCAAAAATTACGCCATTCTGTATACTACTTAACAGATGATCACGACAAACCCATTATTAGGGAGCGTTGAAAAGATGAAAGTAGGGTTTAAAAGTAATTAGTTAGACGTCAGTCTCGTTTTGTGTTTAATTATTACACACATTTATTTACACATTAGGTTAATGGCAAAAACAAGTCCCTTATTCGGAATAAATTGTACGTAGCTCCGGTGAACAGAGTACAGAGTGATCAGTATGGCAACCAATCATATTATGTGTTTAAATAGTGTAATAATTTAAAGAATGAAAGTTATTGTTATTTTTTCTATAATACACACATCAAAAAAGTCTAAGCAACATGCGTGATATTACAAATTTTACCATTTATATTAATTAATTTCTAAGTATTTACTCAAACAAAGTGCGTAGGTAAGTAAACTTTTTTGTTATTGATGACATACTGGCTGGTTGTAAAAAAAAAATTTGATTATGTTTTGTTTTTTCATAAAATTCAAATGACTGCGAATTTGTTTGAATTTAAGTGCGTTTTAATTGCTACGTTTAGTCTTGATTTTATAATTTTACCAACCATTTAAATAAAGTTAGCAACAAAATTGAATTGTTAGATATTCTTTACGTCATGAAGCGACGTCATTTGATGGCAGATGAAATGCAAAGAGCTGTAGGGATGTTGCAAGCGGGAAGTAATCAATATCAGGTATCTCGATATTTTGGCATTCATAGAAGTGTTATTTGTCGTCTTTGGCAGCGCTACAATAATACAGGAGAACCCGCTGAACAGCATCCAGGCCGTAAAAGGAGTACAACCACTCGGCAAGACCGGTACATACAACTGACTGCAAGACGCCAGCCGATGTTAACCGCTCGAGAGATAAGTTTGAGGCTACAAATTTCAAGTGGTGTTGATGTAAGTCCTCAAACTGTGCGAAATCGACTGCATGAGTACGGCCTACAAGCTCGACGCCCAATCAGGTGCCCACCGATACGTCACGGGAATCGCGCTCGTCGATATGAATGATGTAGAGAACGCATAACATGGACCCAGGAACAATGGGATAAAATTATGTTTTCCGATGAGTCGCGATTCGGGTTTAAGCCTGATACAAGAAGGGTGCGAGTGTATCGTCGGCCCGGAAATACTGAAAGGCTCAGGTGCGTTCAGGAAGTTCATCCATACAGCGGCTCAACAGTTATGTTATGGGCGGGTATTATGAAGAACAGGCGAACTGAGCTCGTTTTTGTAAATGGAAACGTGAATGCTGAAAATTACATTGAAGATATTCTCAGACGTTATGTCTACCCATTTGCACAAACCTTTGGCTCCGATTTTAGGTTAATGCATGACAATGCGCGTTCACATACATCTCGGCGAACCAGTGAATACTTTGCAACGGAGAACATCCGGGTATTGCCCTGGCCTGCACAATCGCCAGATCTCAACCCCATCGAGCACGCATGGGACATGCTCCAGAGACGTGTTTTGAAGGACTTGGACGGAGCGACAACAACCCAACAGCTGAAGGATTTGCTACAATTCCATTGGGAGCGAATACCGCAAGATGACATAAACAGTCTCATTAATTCAATGAATAATCGTTGCCGACAAGTTCTGAATAGCAGAGGAGCCCATACTTTGTATTAAATTGTTCTATTCTTTCACAATAAATACATTTTCTTTAGAAATTTCATTTTGTAAGAAAAAAGTTTAGTTTCTTATGTCTCTTAGTTTCTACAGTATATTCTAATATTGTTCATTTCTGTTATTAAAAGAACTTATAAAGACAACAGCTGTTATTTTTACATCATAGAACCCTAAAGATATTATTTTAAAAATAAAATACAACGTTATAATGTGAAGAACCATCCTAAAATTTAAATTAGTACATGTTGCTTAGACTTTTTTAATGAGTGTAGTTAAAATACAGATACATAAAAACTGACTATATACGATGTTGTTTTATATTTTGTTTACTAAAAAAGGGGAAAGTTACTCAATAATCAAAACTAAAATAAATAACCACTCGTTCAGAATTCGACAAAAGTTCACCTGTAATAATAATAAATATCTTATAACATGAATTTTTAAACTATGCATCACACTATACCACTTTGAGTCGTAAGAAGTGGGTCCGTCCCGTGACACCCCTGGTTTTTTTAGTATGTACTCTACCTTATTTTGTACTTTTAATTTAGTACTAAATTAAAACTATCACAAACTATAATATGTAATAATAGCCTAAGTAGCAGAGTATTGTAATGTATGTAATAACGGCAACATTATTATGTAGATATTCTTGTAAAATCAGTCGAAAGAAATTTGTCGATAATATGTTTATATATGTGTGCTAAATACAAACATGACTTACTGTTTCATTTCAGTTCTGTGTTGAGGGACTGCGAACCCTGGTCATTTGTTACATGTATCGCTACTTTTGTCCATATATTCTCAGCAACAAAGAACTTCGGCCTATTCTACTCATGCTTATCTATGTATTAGTAAAGGAAATCCATTAATATATATAGAGTATTCTTTATTTCCTTTTTAAGTATCTCACAGTTCGCTATCGAACTCCTTTTAATTCTGAGAAAAGTGCGCACAATTATACTTCACTTATGCTTACAATTTTACTTCAGTTACTTATTAAGATATTTACGCTTTTGTTAGACCTAATGTGGCGATGAAAATTTGCTTGTGGGTTCCTTTTACTCTGTAATTGAGCACTAAAGAAAAATTTTCGGAAATTCAACCCCTAAGGTGGTGAATATGGGATAAAAAATTGTAGGAAAATCCATCGTTTTTTTCTCTTAGTCAGATAATCCATTAGTTATTCATCATTACATAGTATAAAACAAAGTCCCCTCCGCGTATGTCTGTCTGTCTGTTCACGATAAACTCAAAAACTACCGAACGGATTGTCACTGGTGAACAGAGTGATTGATGAGGAACGTTTTAGTATATAATTTTTCAAGGAATTTTTCATAATCAGGGCGGGACAACGTCTGCCGGGCCCGCTAGTTTATTTATAAAGATGTACAATAAAAAATCGAAAATAATTACTGCGTAGAAAACGCGTGCAAAGCCGCCGGCCCTTAGTAGTATCATATAATTGGCCTATAGAGGTTGCATCTATTTGCTACAATGACATATACAGCGCTTGACTTTTGCGATTCCACGTTTGGGTAGTCGCCTCGATAACAGAAAAACTTTTTACTTGCCACATTGCAGAACAAATATCGGTCAACATTCCCCAGTATATCGTATGCCCTCTTACTGTAACGCAGTTCGCACTGAGATTGACATATTTTCAGGTTCACATCTGTTAAAAATACCCTTAAAACACTTAAATAACGTAATTTCTAGGTTGTTAGTTTTATGATATATTTAATATTTATTTAGTTTTTGTACCGCCTAATGTCTGTTATCTATATTTTACGTGCATGCTGTGTCTACATCTAGAAGAGTGCAATCATCGCATGGTCTTTCAATACTTTTCATCCTTATCTATGTAACTAGATTGTAGTCAGTTTTGTGGACCAAAAAACTAAAAATTTAAAAGCTATCGCCAAGCTCCTATAAGTATGTTACAACAGATGCACTTGAGTACCAGTGCTCCTTTAGGTTTATCGTGTTTATAATCTTTCACCACATTGTCAAATAATTTAAAAAAATACATAACGTTATCTGCATCGAAATGAAATATGATAGGTGCACTTCTATTACAAAAAGCAGTAAAATGTGTTTGCAAAATGTCTCGCAAATCCACCGTAATGCGTGGTCGCTATACTTTATACTAGCAGTATATCGAATACGCTTAGAGATATATAATGTAATTTTGTATTATAATCTTATTAGACGTATTACGAGATAGGATATTTGTGTCGTCACATTCCACAGTGTGCTAAAACCAATTTCAATCGTTCATGAAACATGTTTAATTTTTTTAAGAATTCCAGTGTTTGTACACTAAGAACGAAGTTCAAATTTTGCGCTTCATAAGGTTTTTAGTTTCTTTTTTACGATTTTCATATTTTACACGTACAAAATTTGAAGACCTTGAAAAATAACATAACATATCAGGAACGGCTAAAATTGGATTTAATTCAATTTGAAATGTAACGACACATTTGTTATCTGTATTATAAAGTACTAAATAATAAAAAATACTACTGAAACAAACAGTAATTAATAAAATCATCTGATTGTATTAAGTTCATTTACTTATCTACTTTTCTCTCGTACTTAACTCGAGCGGTCATTCAAATTACAATAACTTATGATAGACTGGACCGATTGTCATGAAACAAAGACGAAGTTACTCCTGAAAATATGCTTTATAATTTATGTGAGATTTTATTATGAATCCAGTACTTTAGCAGTAACGCTTGTTCATACAAACAGACAGACAGATAGACGGACAGACAGATATATCTAAAAATGACTGATATGTATTTTATTACTTATGCCTAGACACCTACATTTTTTTCAGGAAAATCGAAAAGTACAGACACTTTAGATTTACATTCTTATTATATGTATATTTTTATATTTTTAAGTATAAACAAACATTAACGGGATAACGTTAAAAGTGCAACGTCATTGTGGTCACCGCCATTTTTATTATGTAGTCGTTCAATTGACTAATACTAATCGAAAATTAATAATCATAGCGAATACTTAACAGTAAATGCCAAAGTAGAACTCCAATTGCAGTTACCGAATATTTTCGGATAATGTATGCAGTTTAACGGCCTAAATGCAAACATTCCGTGCATAGTCATCGGTGAAACTTTTAAAGCATCCAGTCTTTTTTTAGTAAGAGTTAAAATATATCTAGTCAATAGTAGAAACTCTAGGTCATTAGTACTATCGCCGAGTCCATAGTATCGTTGAAATCATTTGTTTATGCAAATAAAAAGCCATATTTCGAAAAAAAATTGAACATTAAAAGTGATAATAATATTAAAATCATTATATATATAAAACATTTGCAACAGAAAACAAAATAAATATGGCAAATCTTTTAAATTGTTTGACCAAAATATACATTGAAAATATATATATCCGATCCGCTGTCGAGTGGTATAATTAATCGTTTCGGTTTCCTCCACTGTGCAGCACCTCGTTTGTCCATTTCCTACTGTTTGACAAATTTTAGGGCTATAAAAACTTCACCGATGAAATTGTGTTGGGAATTCGTTCCATTATTTATATCGTTTTATGTTAAACTAAGTATGACGGCGCAAAAACTTTATCTACCGTCATAAAAATAATCCAACTACCCACAAATGATTATTGTAGTCATACATATTTGTATGACGTCACCGTGCTAGTATTGTAAATCGATACGAGACACAGCAATTCACTAGCTAATAACACATACCGTACGTCATCACTCCACACACGTGGACATACACACAGTATTAACTACAAGAGTTCGGTATGAAACCTTTTCCTCTCTATTTTTTTTTTGTTAATTAGCTGTAGTCAAAATTATCCAATTCGAAATTATTGTTCGTACGGCTATTCGAATAATGTTATTATAGGTATACAAGGCAATATCTCAAGCAGAGGTTCGGCCACTTTGGTTCTCTTGAACTAGTTATCCTTTTTTTTCATATTATATCCATAGACACTAGCTACACCAGGGATGTCGTAAGTGCGTTGCCGGCCTGTATTTAAGGGAGGGTCAGTGGGGGTGGGGGAAAGGGAATAGGAGAGGGGACGGGGAGGTGGGTATCCGGCGCTCACACTGAGCGAACGAAACGTAACAGTACAAGCACTGTTACTTCACGTCGGTTTTCTCTGTGAGGGTGGTACTACCCCGGACGTGCCGACCCATTCATGCTGAAACCAATAATGGCTTCAGCGTGGCTCTACGACCTACAAATGCCTTCAAAGGCTGAACTGCCTCACGCGTACACCCAAAATAGTTTGGTGACGATGTGATTGCCCCTCAGGCCAGTAGCGAATAATTACAGTCCGTGTCAAACTCTTTGGCCGCTCTGAATATAGCTGTTCAGTGCACAATTTTCGGTATAAAACGTATTATATTATATCGATATATATCACATCGAGACAATTCAAGAATAAACAAATGTCAATTTTAGATTCCTATAACAATATTTTAAATTTTAAAGAGCAATACAATATATGCACACAATAATATACAATATATTAAAGAGCTGCCAAAATTATTGACAAATGCTGTCCTAAAAACACGAAAACCATCCTAGCTTCGAATTGGAACTCCTTCATCTCTATACGAAATTACCTTATGTTCTTCCGAGCTTCAGCTTGTTTCAGCATGAATGGGTAGGTTCGTCTGGGGTAGTACCGCCCTCAAACAGAAAATCGACGTGAAGTAACAGTGCTTCAATTGTTGCGTTTCCTTTCGGTCAGTGAGAGCGCTGGATACCCACCTCCGCGTCCCCTCACCCCTTCCCCTCCCCAACCCCGCTCCCCCTTCTTCAAACACAGGCCAGCAACGCACTTGCGACTCCCCTGGTGTTTTTAGTGTCTATGAACTGCGGTGATCACTTACCATAAGGTGACCCACCTGTTTGTTTGCCCCCCTATAATATATAAAAAAAAAAATACAATTTATATAGCGCTGCCTATAATGAGGTTGCCTATCAAGAAATTACCCTTCATGAAGCTATTCATAACAATTGCGCTTATAACTCATGCTTTCATAATCTCAATGGGACGAGTATATATGGTGTATCTCACATGATGTTAGACTTATCAAACTGACCTCTAATTTAAACTTCATATACTTACTCCATTAGATACGTCTATAAACATATTAATTTTCTTCTAATACAAGTATGTAATGTAATGTAGTTACCAACTTTATTAAATTTTTGTGAAGTTTTGCTTAATAAGCTCTAATATTTTTTACAAACTTTTATATAATAAAGGCAAATTGATAATCCTATATGATCTGATGTATGTAGAAGGTCCCTTTGCACGTTCCCAACGAATTTATAGAGTAATCGACGCAAACTTTACGACGTGTGACGACTCGACGCCTGTAACTCTTGCAGAATTTAATCAACCTACTAAGATCGGTACGCCTTTTGGCTTTCAAACTGTGTCACAAGATAGAAAGAACAGAGAACTTACCTATTAAAATGAGAACTGCATAATAAGTAGGCGTATGGTTCAGTTTCTATTAAAATAAACTCGTGGTGGTTTGACCGGTGGAATATCATTTCGATGTCCGCAGGTTCGAACCCTGGCATGTACCAAGGAATTATTCGGAATTCGTAAATTCGTAACACTATTGATTGACGAAGGAAAACACCGTGAGGAAACCTGAACTTGAGAATTGTTCTTGTAGTACTACTGTATGTGGCAAAACATAGAACTCTGGAATTCGCAGAGCTTGAAATCGTCAATACGTCGAGGGCTGGCGCGGTGATTATGCCCATACCTTCCTTGGAGAAGATGCTTATGGCCATGCAGTGTAATTCTAAAATACGTTTCACTCTTATACCTAAACGTAAATGTTCACACAATACTTTATTTGATGCAACTTTATCTACTTTAAATTTCGATACTGATTTTATATTCTGTACTCACTTTGCTTGGACGTTGTGTCAAATTTGCATTTCTACAACGTTTCACTCTTCGGAAAAACCTGTTCGTTATTGTCCTAACGAGTGTTCCCTTTACGTACACATAGCTAA
The DNA here is from genome assembly GCA_036509395.1 of Antheraea yamamai. Lineage (NCBI taxonomy): Eukaryota > Metazoa > Arthropoda > Insecta > Lepidoptera > Saturniidae > Antheraea > Antheraea yamamai. The sequence continues at coordinate 6,937,410 of AP028431.1, read as the reverse complement.
CACCAAAGTAATCTAGCCGATTAGTCGAAGTTTGGAAATCTATAAAAGCTTTCAATAAACGCTTGCACCTCTATTAGCTCATGTGATTTCTTCCTATTATATCAAACTAGTGAGCCAGGCGGAAACTATCCCGCCCTGATAATAAAAAAAAACCTTGATAAATAATATACCTACACCTTCCTAGTAAATTACTTTATCTACTAGTGAAAAGCATGAAGGCATGTATTTTTGAATTTATCGCAAACAGACAGACAGACGTACAGACAGGTGTGACAGAGGACTCTGTTTGATAATATGTAGTAATGTTGTGGAAGACATTAGATATTTCAATAAATTCTAACTGATACGAAAATATCAAATGACGTCGTAGACTTACTGCTATATGAGATTACTAGCTGTAGCCCATCTGCTTCCCTGAACATATTTCTCTTCTACGTAGATATAAAAGTACGCTATATCCTTTATCAAGTCTCATGACTACTTCTATGCTAGTTTTGCATTTATAATATTAAAATGCCTATTCACCATACCGTGTCTTACAAACCCGCAACTTACAAAGTAATCTTTTTATCAACTATGATCAAAGTGACGTCTGAGGTAACGAACCTTCGACCTGTCAAAGTCTAAGTAATATATTTAGAACCCTGCACCGGTGAACAATACCGACCAGCCCGCGCGACTCCGGACTGCCGGAAGCAGAACATTTCCGACACGATTCAGACGCAACCGTATCGTGTTACTAGAAATATTACTGACGTTGTGTTTATCAGGAATGGAAAACGTTTTTGATAATATTTGACCGCGTACAAGCTGTGGCGTGACCAGGAAACCGAGATAGAAATCTAACAACTACGAATTGGTAGCATAGAGCTATAGTCGTAAGACTACTAATATTCGAAACATATTCTTTATACATTACTCGGCTTTTGATTTGGCATGTCGGGGAGAAACCGAGATACGAGTTAGCCGATAAAGTTCGGTTCTGTATATCGCTGTATATCTCCGTCTATCGCATGCATTGCGCTGTGCGACTGAATTTGCTTCACAAAACTGATCCAAGCCGATCTTAATTTAAATGCTAGGTACTATAATTAATATTTGTTCAATAAGACGGATCACCTAAAAGTTATATGATTATTGCAATCTATACGAGTGCATTATTAATTCCAAAACTATTTTATTAATACTGATTATAAATACATTTTCTTGTATAAGTAGCTAAGCGTCTAAATATTTTGATAGAATAAAAAGCTAGAATTATGTCTTCGAATGTTCTAATACAATATATATTGATAATTGCTTTAAAATGATTTAATCATAAAATAAAGAAAAATGTAGTGCCAATTTAATAGATATGGATAGTTTATTCAAGTTACTAAAAACTTATTGCTCTGCAAATAATGAACTACTGTGGGAGTTTTCTAAACGAAAACTACTTGAACATTATACTTTTTTATCATGCGTCAAATGATTTTTTTATGTTTAGATTTCTGCATACTTTTTAAGCAATATTGAGAGCATAGTATATTTAATAGAATTTTTATTAAAATAATTATATTCTACTTTTTATGGCTGTAATAAAAAATAAATAATTATTATTAAAAGCTTTTATTGAGAAAAATTTATTGAATAAAATTATCTTTAAATGGATATCGTTTGACCACAGGTACACCTGATTTTACATAACGATATTACGGAAGTAAAATGGAACTATCTATCAAGTAAAATATTAATAAGAAATTTGCAACCTACTTTCAATTCAAGAGAGACATTTATCCAACTCAATATTATAGTTAACTAATGTGAGTTCTGGCACCATACCATAATTTATAATATATTTATTATTAGCGGGCCCGTCAGACGTTGCCCCGCCCTGATTATAAAAAAAAAACCTTGACAAATTATATACCAAAACGTTCCTCATGAATTACTTTATCCACTGGTGAAAACTGCTTGAAAATCCGTTCAGTAGTTTTTGAGTTTATCGCGAACAGACGGACAGACAGACGCGGTAGGGGACTTTGTTTTATACTATGTAATGATATACATGTTATATTATTATAAATACTATATTTCTTTTCCTTCGCCGTAAACTCGAAATCATAGAAATTAATCCGTTTACTTGTTTCTATCTACTCTACAGTTAGTTTAATTTAAATCGTAGCTTGAATATGGTTTGCTTATAAAATGAACATTTATATTTAAAGTATGTTATTTATATTTGAGTTAACACATTTTTGCTCGGACACCGCGTTGTTCGACGTAAGTTCGAATGCTTGCCAATGAACCAGAACTTTCGTTAAAGGAAAAGTAGTGATGTAACCATCACATAGTAGTTGGGCTTTTTTAGCCTGTATAGCTATCATCCACAAGTTGAAAATCTATTGGCAAGCACCTATGGGTATGTTACAGCAGCTGTACTTGAGACCCACTCTCTCTAGGTTTAACGTGTTTATCATTTTGGACCCCATCATCATTTTACTCAAATGAGATTGTGGTCATACGCAAACCTATAAGGTATTAAAAAAAATGCATTTTTGTTATCAGGAGCGTATATACTTTCATACCTAATCAGTAAAAATATTTTATTTTGATATTATATACAGACACTTCACTTTTATCTATACTAATATATAAAGCTGAAGAGTTTGTTTATTTGTTTGGTTGAACGCATTAATCTCAGGAACTACTGGTCCGATTTGAAATAAAAAAGGATTGTGTGGTTTTATGAAACCACGGTAACAGTGAAACTTTTTTTCACACATTTAGACATTTAACTAATAATAGTCTATACACTACACGGTCAGCTGCTGCGAACTATAGGCGCTGCCATATTGGCCCTGGCTGCTCTGACGAGCGCCTTTCACTTTATCCCTACTCCGCGGCCGACCATCACGCGACATGTAACACACAGACGAAAAAGTATGAGACGATGTAATAAAAGTTTCACTTTAATAATTAAAAAGGTTGAATAATGTTCTAATTACCACGTTCTTTTAACTGAAAATGTAAATACAATCCATCATAAAAATGCCTAGACTGACGCTCATAAAATGGGAATAAAATTTACACATATAACGCGACAGAAGCCAAGTCACGCCCGGCCTTAATAATGGTATCCGGTTGGCCGGACGTTGAAACTTGCAGGCCGGAATTTTCAAATATTTCACCCAGACCCAGTGACCGAATAGCTGGCACTGCTGCTTGCGTAAAATAGAGAACCTAGTCGCTCCTTGACTCACTAATACACGTCACGAAACATATTTCTATGTAGAACTTATGTCTTAATAGTCTTTTATCTTGTATTTCAAGTGAAATTTTTGAAAATAATCGCTATCCCTATGTCCCCAAGCGTGCTTGTCATTGTTTTTTTGTAATCTACACACATAATTAATTTCAAGTGTCTACTTGTAAGGTTAAAATAATATATTTTTACGAAATTAATATGAGATATGTACGTTACTTATACAAAAAACAAAGAATTTGAAATTGCTATGTCATATGGAATAAAAAAGTATGTAGCAAATTTGTTCTGTGAAACAAATTACAGAAGTTCATAAACCAACAGTTCAACTAATTATAATAATGTGTATGTACTTTGTAACGGGGACTACGTACATTAAAACATGGTAATTAATTCACACCTAACTCGATGGGGTTGTCTACCAGATAACAACTTTTCGGGTTATATTAAATTCAGTCCAAAAGAAACTTTCCAAAGATAAGGGAACGTAATTTCATTTATGCCGTTTGAAACTTTATCTTCTGCTGGAATTATTAAATTTTTAAACAATTCCGTTAATTTATTAGCGGGGAACACGGTGTTTGTAAGACCTCCGTTGTTATGAATTTAATTTCATAAGGAGGTATCAACATAAAGGTGTAATATATTATTGAATTTTCACTCAAATACGCGAAGTTTTTGAATACTTACAGTAGGCACACTGTAACATTGTTAATTCAAATTAATTGCATAATATCATTCATAATTTAATTTACGAAAGAACACGCTACTTTTTACTTTTACAAAATCTTTATTCTATTATAAAAAGTTACTATTTCAACACACTTATCTCTGGAACTGTTCATCAGATTTACTTATTTTATTTATTTATCATAAAAGAATCGACAGCAGTAATATAATAAATTAGCTATAAAGTACATGAAAATTGTTAAAAGTAATTATGCCGCTAATTATAGTCGATTACAGCATTTATCATACATTAAAATACAGATTCGTTATACAATTCAGAAGATAATAATAATATAGAAGATATAATTACGAAAGATAAAAAAAAAAACAAGAAAATGTCTTAGAACTAATATAATAACATTATTTAATGAGTTACTAAATTATGGAAAAAAAAATGATGAAGTTATTAATTTCCTAATTTTATTTTAGAAATATAAAAGTGAGTTGCCAAATAAATCTATGGTGTGAACTTTTTAAATTTTGAATTTTTTTCGCATTTGGTAACCTATTTATTCAAGAAGGGTTTAGGCTATATAAAATCATGCTACGAGATTTAGGACTCTCGTAATTACCATATAATGCATACGTAACAAAGTACGTTACATGAAAATGGACCTAATATTGCGGGTAGGTTAGCGCGCAGTGCCAGAAAGCGAGGGTAAGTTGACCGCCCGATGAGAGCCGAGCATTACTAAGCAAGGCCGAACTGTGAACGCCTATGACAGTAAGGTACCACACTTTAACACTAATTACTTTATACATAGATATTGAAGATGAAACTTAGTACAATAGATAAAACACACGCATATCTTCATAAAAAATAATAATTCTGAAAGGAATTTTATAAAGAATAAAACTAGCATTTTACACGTCCCGAGTTTGAGTTTCAATCACGGTAATGCTAAGGAAGTGTGGGGCATACGGGACTCCGAGTGGGGTCTATCGTCCATTTAGGGGTCCGATGAAAAGCCGGAAAAGCACCAATCCATCACAGAGAGTTACGACGTCCTCGCGGTTATATACGATAGTAGGACCCCACGCGACGGTGAGCTCCTTTTGAATCTTTTGTATTTCCACCCAATTTGGTACTCGGATATAGTTGTATTCTAATATATTAAATATAAATTACCTAGTTTTATATGTCAAGAATAGACCTCGAAGATCTTTTATGTTATTATATAATGTAATATATTATTTGATGTTTTCTTGTCACCATTTATTTTGCATACACGTTTAGGGACACAGAAAGGACATAAGTGAGTCTTTATATTCCAAAAAGAGCTAAATCCAATGTTAGTCGTTCCTAATATTTTTACGTTATTTTTAAAGATTTTCAAATAATAATCATAAAAAAAACTAAAAACAACACACAACTTAAAAAAATAACACGTTATATGAACGATTGATTTAGCTGGAATTTTGAAACATATGTTACCTATCATCCAGAAATAGAATATTGTCCCCAAAGGTTTAATCTACATTACTGCGAGCTAAGCCACGGGAACAGCTACATATTAAAAAAAAATCGTCCAGTTTTCTTAGTGTAAAGTGGAATAAATCAAAACAGTTACGATGTTCACTATGAGAAAAGAAACAAGTTGTGATTAGGTGAAGCCGATGTGGGACGAAAGTTTACTGTCTCGTGACAGAGTTTAGCGAGCTAACTGCGGTAAACAATTGCAGAATCTAATTACTGAAACAAGCCGCGACTCAAACGTGATTACAGAACTGGATAACACGGAACCACGTACAACGTTTGGATTTGGAGCAAACAAGTTTATTAATGTACTGTATAATACAAAACTTTATTCATATATGAATATACTAGCTGACCCGTGCAACTTCGTTTGCAGTAAATCGGTTGTTACCGGTTTCAATTGTATTTTAAACGCATTAAAAAAAAAACATAATCCCCAATTGCAGCTATACCTACCGTTTCCAATTGTGAATCCAAACAACCCAGAGACTCACTCAAACATACCCTGTTGGTATGTGAGAACTCTTTTAAAATACGCCGAGAACTCGTTCGCAGCATCACCTACTGGGTCCAATTAAGATAAAATATAACCTACATATATTGGCGATAAATGTCTTCCCGATACCCTTTGAGTTACTCCTGCTCCACTCATCTCCGTACCCATTCACAATTAGCGTAGATCCAGCGGCAGCGTCAGGGCAATAATTTTGCAGGCTTATAGTTTATATTTCACATTATCTTCTGACTAACTACATCAATTAACATTTTCTACATTAAATTTCTATTTTGATTTAGTTGTTTGATCCATAAGAAATTGTAAAGTATACGTAAAATCTGCATCCACACGTAATCTCTTCAAATTTATTTTGCTTTTGACATATGAACCACCTTTTTACCTGAGATATTAAACTTAGATATATGGTGTCGTAGATTTTTTCGTAAAAGTAATGAATATTTTTGCTATAGATTTTATTTTTTTAATCCAAACTCTTCAAGCAGCGCTCGCTATATTATAGATTTTTTTGCCGAGATCAGTTACATTTCCTGTAATTAATTATTGAAAATATATATATTTGCAATATTAAAAAAAAATATTGCTATAGCACAAAGAAAACTTTACCAAAATCCGTCAAGAATTTCATTGACTACAAATTTTTGACTTTTATCGGTTATCTTTGAGAACCCCTTGTGTTTTATGGGACAAAAAGTATCCTAGATGTTACATTATAACATAAGTTATCACTGTGTCAAGATTGGTTCAGTATTTCTGAGTGATACGTGTATACAGAAACAGACAGATCGACAAAACTTCTAAATTAATTATTTTTGGCTTCTATAACGTAAACAAAGTCTACCCCGATTATAATTTTCAAAAAATATTTAATTTACAGATTTGGTCTTGTTACAGTAAGCTGAAGAGTTTGTTTGCTTGAACGCTCTTATCTCAGAAATTACTGCTCCGATTTGAAGAGTGTTAGATAGCTCATTTATCGAGGTAGGCTATATACTATATAGCATCAAGCTAAGGCCAATGGGGGTGGAGCATCAATGAAGAATGTTCCAAAATAGAGATTTTTCTCGGGTTCGGGGGCCAAATGTAACTATTACACGCGGACTAAGTCGAGGGCAGAAGCTAGTATGTTATATCGATGTATAAATTACTACCTTACAAAGTTTCGTGAAAATCTGTCTAGTAGTTTTTACGTAAATTTCTTATCTTTTATGTTTTCTTAAAAGTAAAATAAACAGACATACAAATGTGATATATATGTAAAACATGGCCTAAATGTTATACCGGCGTATAAGCCACTACCATACCAAATTTCGTCAAAATCCGTCTAGTACTTTTTGAGTGAATCCTGTACAAACGACAGACAGACAGACAGACAGACCGACAGACAGACAAAAATTTTAAAAACTATAGAAATGTGTTCTGTCTTTAATTGTGAACCCTCCCAGAGTATTTTTTCTTTAAAATATTTAATGTACAGATTTCGTCCCGTTAGCCTTTTATTATATGTATAGATGATAGGGCCTAGGATTTACTTGTAAAAAAAGGCAGTCCTAAGAACTGCTGCTATAAGTGAAAACTCAAAACAATGGAATGGCACTCCGAATAACAATTATATACATTTTTATACAGTTTATTAATTCATCAAACATATGATGGGTTGCCAGTCTCAATACAAAATATCAATATTATATGTACAGAGGCTGCTATAGGTCACAATTACTGGTATGTCATGACGCGAAATTATAAATTTATCTCTTGCCAAATGATATCGTTTAGTGCACCAAAAACACTTTTCACTTTAAAAATATAGTCTCACAATTACTGGTATGTCATGACGCGAAATTATACATTTATCTCTTGCCAAATGATATCGTTCAGTGCACCAAAAACACTTTTCACTTTAAAAAATATAGTCTCACAATTACTGGTATGTAATGACGCGAAATTATAAATTTATCTCTTGCCAAATGATATCGTTCAGTGCACCAAAAACACTTTTCACTTTAAAAATATAGTCTCACAATTACTGGTATGTCATGACGCGAAATTATAAATTTATCTCTTGCCAAATGATATCGTTCAGTGCACCAAAAACACTTTTCACTTTAAAAAATATAGTCTCACAATTACTGGTATGTCATGACGCGAAATTATAAATTTATCTCTTGCCAAATGATATCGTTGAGTGCACCAAAAACACTTTTCACTTTAAAAAATATATAACGCACGGAGGTATATCTATGTACATATATACATATAGCTCACGGGAAGCGTGAGGTAACGATCACGGGAGTTTCACGCTTTTTGTTCACTCAAAAAGTATATATATACACAAATATATATAGTACGCAGTATACATATAGCTCATGAAAAGCGTTCGATCGAAAGTTTTCACTTCAAAAAGACCTACGATAGAAGTTAAACTTTTGTATTACACGGAAACATTTTAATTAAAAATTAAATACGAGATATTAAGTAAATATATAATAATAATACGTAACAGTAAATATATAAATACACATATGCATAGATATATGTATAGAAAGATTGACGTTCAGTGTTTTAGTTTCTATTTCATATTCTTCGTTACACCCACGTGAATCCAGGGTTGGCAGCTAGTATAATACAGAAAAAACGGTAATGGTAACAATAGGTAATATAATAAAGAGATGTCGTTTAACTTTTCATTAAAATAAAGGTAGGATAATCAGAATTATATAAGAAAATAGAACTAACCTTCAGCTTCCTCGAACTCTGATTTTCATTCAAGCCACGAAAAATAAAGGACAAGTTCATCTCCTTTATTATTTCTTTTTATAAAATTAAACGCTTTGTAAGAAATTGCGACAAAAATTTCGTACTCGCTCCTTGTTTTTTTCTCTCCTTTCATTGGACTTTTTTGTTTACTTCATTGTGTTCTTGTAACTTTTTATTGCCTTTGTAGTCGCTAGAGAGCGTCTTGAGATTCATTACAATTCTTTTTTGTTGCGCTCTCTATGCTCTTCAATTAAAATATCAGTAATTTGTAAAAGCGCTCATTGAAAAGATTTGCTTCTTGTAATAATGTACTTTTTTATCCATTTATTTTATGTTGCCTTTTCTCATCTTAGGCCATTAGCGATCGCAATTAACAATACATATGTATTATAACCTTTTTGAAGTTATACTTCCTTTGGCGCGTTAAGGAAAAATGATGAGAGTAAATTTTTACGATGCGCGCGCACACCGTCACGAAAAACCGACACCCTGAATTTAGCTATACTCAACATTTTGTTTCTTTGTATTTGTTGTTTGTATTTCCTTGTATTAAAACTTTCAATGTATTAAATACCTTTTTTCTATTGTTAGTGTCGTTTTTTCTACAAACGTAGAATAAGGAGAATGATAAATTTTTTGAAAAGATTTTTATCTTGTTACGCCAAAGAAGTATAACTTCTAACGCGTGTACATAAGTACAAACACACTTTTATGTGTATATATATATATATATATATATATATTTATATATCATAGGAGGCAAACGAACACGTGGGTCACCTGACGTTAAGTAATCACCACCGTCCGTAGACACTTGCAACACCACAAAAGTCGCAAGTGCGTTGCGACTCGGTGTTTGGGGGAGCGGGAGAGGGGATGGGGAAGGGTAAAGGGAAGTGGGCCTCCGGTGCTGTCACTGCACGAACGAAACCCAAAAATGCAAGCACAGTTACTTTACGTCGGTTTTCTATGAGAGCGTGGTACTACCCTGGGCGAGTCGACCCATTCATGCTGAAACCAGTAATAGCTTCAGCGTGACTCTACCACCTCTAAAATCTGTAGGTTAGACTACTTTATAAGCGTTTATAATTTTAGATTTAACTAAACTTGATTTTTTTATCTATACATATAATAAGATAGTAAACCTAACGTTTCTGTACTTTTTAGATTTTTGTAAAAAATATTGTGGCAGGTGTCTAGGAATAAGTAATAGAATATATTTCAATCACCTTTAGAAATATCTGTTAGTCTGTCTACCTGTCTGTTTGTCTAAACTCGCATCACTGCTAAAGTACTGCGTTCACAATAAAACCTTAAGTCATAAAGTCGAGTAAGATTTAATCTTTGTTTCATTAAAATCGGTTCGATCTATTAAAATTTATTGTAATTTTAATGACAACACGACTTAAGTACAAGAGAAAAGTAGATATTAATTAAACTTAATACATACAGATGACTTTATTAGTCACTGTTTTGTATATCAGGTTCCACGTGGACGAAGTCGTGGGCACAACTAGTAATAAATAACGTTGTATTTTGTTTCCAATAATGATTCCAATTGATTCTAATTTTATGTTTAAAATATCTGTTTAGTTTAGTACGTACTTTCTATTAATAACTGCAGCGTGTTAAGAGTAACATGCTGAGCACCATACATTATGCATTTCTAATAGCCGGGACATTGGCACTCTAAAACTTATCTCGTACCGGAATTAGGTGATGTAGTGTAGTAAATAATAACCGAGCGGGGTGGTAGTGTTTTTGTACCCGATTGAATCCCTACTAACGTATATACATATAGTAAAAAAAACTCATTGCGATTGTCCTTTGTTTGACCGCGTTTCGAGATCATACACAACTTATACAAGCCGGCACGACAAAATCAACTGTCGACAGATTATAGACCTAAATGTATTGTTTTCAAATTTCATTCTGCTAGCCATTAGGTACACAGTTGTCAACTTGTCTAATGCGATAAAAATATCATAATATCTACATATATTGTTTAAGTAAATCATAATAACATATCATACTCTCTATGATAAACTATTGGATAAACTTCCATCAAATTTATTTAGTTTTAATTCCCAGGTCGTTATCTAAAAAAATACCACGATATCTTCATTACGTATAAGGTTATTGAAGTCTTAATAAACCACGATTTTTCTAAACATTACACGTTTAGCGTTCTGTGTTTTCTTGGAGAAATGGGGCGAGCGGTGTAGTTTTTGATATCTATTTTTTTATGTTTTTTTTCTCTGTGTATGAAATATATTGCTAAGATGATAAGCAATACAGACGACGTTGAAGGTAGTAAAAAAAGTAGCAGCTAGTATATAATAAAACTATCTAACAAAAGTAAATTGCAAGAAAATACTCAACAAATATAATAATTTGAGACCTTTGTTCATAGAATCCATATTATATTTAGAAACTTTTGTAGAAAGATTTAGTCTCCAAATATTTTGTAAATCTTTACAGATAAAGAGAATTTGTATCGTTAACGCCGACATAATCTATTATTTTATCACAAATAGACAATAGTGAAAAAGCATGCAATACCTCCTTAGTTCCGATAGTTAACGTACATTATACCTGTTACTTGTTAGTAACAAAGTATGGAAGTGTCAAAACTATCGCGGGAGAGTGTTTCTGAAATGTCCCAAAGGAACGCTGTTTCATAGTGTCACATAAACTTGAACGTAAAAGTTAAAGCCTATCCTTTAGTAAACAATCTTAGCGTTTTGTATTAAATTAAATCTAAATATATAATTATACTGTGTACTGATGTTTTAGTATCTATTGGTCTAAAATTTTACTTATATTCTAGTCTGATGTTAAGTCACGATGTAACACACACGTGGTAACGCACAGCCTAGTTGGTGTTAAATTCTTTATTGTTGCCGGAACACACCAGTAATTGCGAGGCGACAAATTTTCGACTTGATAGTACTAATTTACCGGACGTTAAATAATTTCCTGTCGCTATGCAATTTTTTTTCCTACAACGATAACTCCGGTTTATTATACGGTTATTGTACTATTGTGCCATCATGGCTTAATAACGTCTGTAAATTAGAATGTAAGTGAATAAAAAAATAATTCGATTCTATAGATTTATAATTATTCTGTTATTTCATATAACATGGTATATACTTTAATAATAAACTACTAACAAAAAACTATTTAATTAAACAATACCTATGTGTAATACGACTACTGTGTATGTATATATATGTGCAATAGTACAAATGAGGTGTGAAGCTTTGTTCGCTATGATTTCATTACTAAATATTTGAAGCGATCGTGATGAAATTTAGCTTAAAAGTCACCTGAGCCTCAAAAAAGATATAAGTTACTTATCATCCTGAATACAACAATATAATGAATGCAACGATGTTTTGGGAAAAATATGTATCAGTGTCATAAATTAGAAAGTTTGTGAGAAGGGGTAGATATTTGTTAATGTTCCATACAGAATGAATGAATATTGATAAAACTTTACAGCTATAATATAGTTTATAATAAAAAATAGCACATTGGTTATAATTTATATATACATTGTTTAAATTGACCAGAATATAATAATAACTTTCAAATAAGTTAAAAACCTCTCATCTGAGTGCTATCTCAGCGTGCGCTCATAAACTATTACAGTAACACAAAGATAATATATGGATCATCCATGCTGCCCTTACTAATATTGTAAATGCGATTGTGATTATCTTTGTTACGCTTTCACGCCTTAACTGCTTAACTGATCATTACGAAATTTAGCAGGGTGTCTTTCATATAGAAAAATAACTATACTTTCAAAGTAAAATCTTAATTAAAGTCAAGGAAGCCGCGGGCAAAAGCTAGTAAAGATATGAACGCAGAAAAACTCACGACCGGGTGCTAGTTTGCTTAAATTTAATTGTAATGAGATAATCCGCTTTTCTCATGCACTATGGCAGATAGGTCCCGTCACGTGCGCTCGAAAGTGTCCCCAGCAGAGCATGCAATTAGGCGACGTTTTGTACGAATAATTATGCCGACGGAATTCGGACCCAACATAGAGTTTGCACCTCTTAATTCACTACAAACGTAGGTCGAGTGTGAATTTGTGTCCTTGTAAATAACGGATTTAAAACGTTGATTAACAAGAGGTTGATTGCATACGATTTAATCATTCTATCGAAGTAGTTCCATAATGTTCGGATCCTTGAAATTACTTGGTACTATTTTGAAACTGTTTTCACTGTGACAACCCAATTATAGTAATTTACTTTAAAATCTGCGAATCGTATATTTAAATGCAATAATGTACTGAAGTAATTCTTTATAGAGACGGACATAAAATAACTTACCTAATATAAATTAAAAACACATACTTCAAGATTTTCATCATACTTTATTATTAATCGGTGTAAAATAATTATTACATTGACTCATTGTAAAGAAATACTCTTAATTAATTATTTAATGACTATGAGCAATTTCGTAAGTTAAGAAAACTACCATGTTTTAATAATATTACTAATTTATTTCTCAAATTAGGTTTAATTAAAGGTTAAAACTTTTAAAACTAAACTATAGAATAAGTTTAAAATTTTTAATTATAATGAGTTATAATTAATTATTATTAATCATAATATAATATAATTATTATAATAATAAAGTTTGAAATTTAGATTAAAAAATAAAAACGCGTGAATTGAAATTTACTAAAAATATTCCAATTTAGATGATTTACTGCCAAATAATTTGTATTTATTGCTTAACTTACTTATTTTATTTAAAAAAAAATATGCCTAATCATGTTAACTGAAATGCAAATCCAGAAGATTAATGAAATAAGTATAAGAAGATATTCTAAACCCGAACAAGCTTAGCAATTGAAGACTTAGGGTTAGGATAAAAATATGAAATCAAAAAATTAAATATATATAGCGATTTTAAAGTTTCTATTATAAACTGGTGTGTCATTCGTGATAGTTTGGTATATATATGTAATTATGAAAAATAAAGAACTAAGAAGTTTACTAAGATAACAGTGAAAAAATTATTTTTAGAAACACTTCTATTTGCAGTATATATAATATTTTATTTTATTATGTTTTACACGTTTGGTGATTTCTGAATATTTCTTGCATTAAAAACTTAATATTAATTACTTTCGATCTTCATCAAGCTATTTTCAACATTGAAATAAAATACATAATAATAATAAATAAATTCTATTAACTCTATTTATTTATTTATTCGAAACACCAACAAGATTTACACTAGGACCGTCCAATACATACTTCTTGTATGAAATACACTAAACAGGTGAATTAATCATAAATATTTGCTACTCGTCGAATGCTGTGAGCTAGTAATATACAAAAAGTAAAAACAATTATAGTGGCAATATTTATGAATCTCTTTTTTAATTTTTACTAATTTAGACATATTTCTTTCCATTTGGTTAGATTGTTTTTGAAGATATTTAGATCTTTAATCTTATTTCAGAAATAGTGGCAATAAACTCAGTTGAGAAGCGATTTTCGATAACTTATGACTATCTATTTTTATGAAATCTATATAATAGGTCTTTACCTATGAAATTGCCGTTTTGCAGTACTGGCCATTTCAAATCAAAATAATTTTTGTTTGGCTAAGAATTCTAATTTCAAATTAATTTTATTTCAAAAACATGGAATTCTTTTTCCAAAAGTAGTCATTTGTTTATTGATTAGTGTTACATTTTCATCGCATTTCAATCTTTTTTGTCATCATGGCTACGTTAAAAATTCGAGTAATTATGGAATATGAGTACCGTCGTGGCAGCAACGCGGCACAAGCGGCACGCAACATCAACGACGTTTACGGAGCTAACACTACAAACCAACGCACCACCTGTTATTGGTTTACTCGTTTCCGTTCTGGGAATTTCGACCTGAAAAATGAACCTCGCGTTCGTCCGAAGACTTTGGTTGAGAATGACGAATTAAAGGCGATTGTGGAAGTTGATGATATACAATCTACGGCTGAATTAGCAGCAGCTTTCGACGTTAGCGTCAAAACAATATTGGTCCATTTGCGTCAAATTGGCAAGGTTAAAAAGCTTGACAAATGGGTGCCCCACGAACTCAATGATCGCCAGCGCGAAGTACGCGTCGAGACGTGCCTTGCACTGCTCAACAGACACACAAATGAAGGAATTTTGAACCGCATTGTTACCTGCGATGAAAAATGGATTCTGTTTGATAACCGCAAGCGCTCAGCAAGTTGGTTGGATCCTGGTTCAGCACCTAAACAATGCCCTAAACAAAAACTTACCCCTAGAAAAGTGATGGTCACTGTTTGGTGGTCTAGCGGCGGTGTGATTCATCACAGCTTCTTACCAAACGGGGTGAGCATTACTGCAGATGTGTACTGTGAAGAACTGAACACAATGATGGAGAAGCTGGCACATCTCCAACCAGCATTGGTCAATCGCTCGTCTCCGCTGCTCCTGCACGACAACGCGCGACCTCATACTGCAAAGCAGATGGTCTCCAAGTTGCAAGAACTGGGGTTGGAAGTTCTCCGTCATCCGCCCTACTCACCAGAGCTTGCACCTACAGACTACTACTTTTTCCAGAATTTGGATAACTCCTTAGCGGGAAAAAAATTAAATACCCGAGAGGCAGTACAAAATGCCTTAGAAGAATTTGTTGCCTCCCATCCAGCTGATTTCTTTAAGAAGGGCATCAATAAACTGCCACTGCATTGGCAAAGATGCATTGATTGCATGGGTGATTACTTCGATTAATTCAAATAAAAAATACATGAAAAAAATTCGTTTAAACTTTTTCATACAAAACGGCAATTTCATAGGTAAAGACCTAATATATGAAAATAAATGAAGGCTAGGTTTTGGGGCAAAACTCTGAATTGACATAATTTGTTTTGACGTGACTCTTGAAGGTTGTCGGAGGCCTTTTCAGATTATAATCGAGGCTACATATTGTTACATATTGTTGTCCTTAACTACTTTAATGTGTACATTCGGATTAAATAAATATACATTTATAAGACCATACTTTGATTTAAAAAATGTGTGAACCGGACATTCAAATCTTGAAATAAGTTAGATTTTTTTTCTAATGATTCACAACATAATAAACTAAATTCGTTTACATGTAGTAGTAATATTTTTGAATATTTTGAATGAAAGCTAATTTAGTAATAATAAATAATAGTATTTATGTGTATACTGGATATAAGGTTGGAATCCGGAAATAAGGTTTATTTGTTGATTTCTTTAATAATTGGCAGTAATTCATAACGTAGGAATTATTTATACTCATTTAGACGTATTTTGGTATTTTTGGATGAAACTACATTTTATAATATAACTAGCGGACCCGGCAGATGTTGTCCCGCTCTGATTAAAAGTAAATCCTTAACAAATTATATACAAAAACGTTCCTCATGAATCCCTTTACTTTTGGTGAAAACCGCTTGAAAATCCGTTCAGTAGTTTTTGAGTTTATCGCGAACAGACAGACAGACAGACGCGGTACGGGACTTTATTTTATACTATGTAATGATTGTACGATAGTATAACTGTATAAGTAACTTGATTACCGGGTATAAAGTATATTAAAGTCAGGTATATAAAAGCCAGTCGATGTTGAGACATGAATGAATACGCAAGTAAGTAAAAATCTGATTATTATAAGAAGGTATTTCGCTCGTTCAGACCTATTCATACAATATGCTCTTCGATAGGTGCTAAATAGTAAGTTTCCGTGAAAATCCTTTTTACACAAAACCGCGGGCATCGGTTAGGTAACAATATTTACGTAACCACAGCGTAGGTTAAAAGTAAACTTACATTTTACAGGTGCGAATCGTTTGCGTGCCGCTTACAGTGTAGTAACGTGACACTTTGGCCCGAGGCTAACTCGTTTAACCGAAAGAAGGGCCGCTTGAATCACCACAAAGTAATCTCGTACATCGATCATTCACAAAGTGCGGAACGCTTTAATGTTCTCGCTATGTCTTTCGCAAAGGGATCAAGGGTGCCATGGCATGATCACACAGTTTTAAATTTCTTTACGGACATTTTTTTTGTTATAAACCACAAATTATAATATAAATATAATGTGTCGGGGCGACGTTGAGGTGGTAGTTATAAAAGTATGTACACATCGTCCTATATACTCGTAGATGTAATTTTTAGTAACTCATACAGTCACCCGCTAGTGTATATTGGTTGCGCCGCTTTATGTATATTTGAAAATTCCCGCATTATGGATTAAATCACGCCACTTTGAAGCCCGACCAATTAATTGCGATCAGGTTATGCCACCCGCCCCGCTTCCCTTTAACTATGGCACATGCTTATATAAGGTAGCGCGTCCGTGCTGCCGCCATCATTGCCATTGTCAGTGTTCGACTGCTATCGTCAGTGTTGTTTGCGCGCCGCATCGAGATTGTTGTGGCCACGCCGCATGCTAACATTTTGAGTTTTCGCATGATCGAGTGAGAAATAAACGCATCGCTACATACGTGCCGACATATATTATGAACAATAAGTGTTGTGTGGGAGAGACCCAGTGGAAAGAAACGTGAATCACCTAGCCGGCTAGCCACGTGGAAACTGCAGCGCCGCGAGGTATGTGCTAAGTTTCCTTCCTACCCTTGTCTCCCTCTTCGTAGCTGATCGCAATAGTTGAATATCAAATATAGCACCCCAGCATATACAGTACACTTAAAATTAGCATAGAAATCCCCGCGCACGCACCGCACCCCACGGTGACGTCGACATCGCCGTGGCGTCACCATTTTTTGTTGGTCCAGTCGAGCCGGATTATATCACCATTTTTTGTTGGTCCTTCGAGCCGGATTATATCACCGCACTTTAGTTGGTCCTTCGAGCCGGATTATACCACACTTTAGTTGGTCCGTTTCGAGCCGCCGTTGCGTTATCGACGTCACCGGGGGGCGCGGTGCGGGGATTTCTATGATAATTTAAGTTGACTGTATTTGCGGGGATGCTATATTTGATATTCAACTATTGCGATCAGCTACGAAGAGGGAGACAATGGTAGGAAGGAAACTTGGCACATACCTCGCGGCGCTGCAGTCTCCACGTGGCTAGCCGGCTAGGTGATTCTCGTTTCTTTCCACTGGGTCTCTCCCACACAACACTTATTGTTCATAATATATGTCGGCACGTATGTAGCGATGCGTTTATTTCTCACTCGACCATGCGAAAACTCAAAATGTTAGCATGCGGCGCGGCCACAACAACCTCAATGCGGCGCGCAAACAACACTGGTAGCAACAATGGCGGCAGCACGGACGCGCCACCGAACATAAGCATGTGCCAGGAAAGGGTAATTGGGCGTGGCTTGAGTGGCGTGACCTGATCGCAATTAATTGGTCGGGCTTCAAAGTGGCGTGATTTAATCCATAATGCGGGAATTTTCAAATATACATAAAGCGGCGCAACCATATATAGTTACGAATATATGTAGAGATGTGAACGGTCCGTCGACCCACGCGAGACTGATCCCCACTTTTCTTTTTTTTTTTTTTCGAAGTGACTACGCTATTGACCTAGCAAGGTCTTAACAGCTTCACCGGACTACAGATCCGTTTTCGCTACGCATTTTATAGGCTTGCTTCGAATTAGAGGGTAGCGCGTAATATCTATGTCAGTATAAATACTTTTCAACGATAAATGTGGTCGAAGATGGTAAAAACGGTAAAGTTAGAGGGGGCCGGCTCTCAAATGCAGCTGTCGGATCTCACCAACTGGTGCTTGACGACAGATTTTCAGCCCTAACACTTATGCTATAGCTTCTGCACGATGTTTTCCTTCACCGAAAGCTAGGATGTTCGAACACGATATCAACAAAGCCATCATTTCATCATTCATTCACCATTGCTGCACAATTGGTAACAAATGTAAAAATATAGACAAACGAATTAAGAACCTTTTTGAACCTTACCTTACGTATGTATGTAAGTAATTATGTATGTATGTATATTTATTTATTTTATTATAATATTGTATACATGTATATATTTATTTATCCATTTTCTTCTGTTTTGTTTATATAGGCACTACTTACAAAACTTTAAGCTTGACATCAATACCGCTGATTAGCTGGAAGAAAATGCCTCATGGCATTAAGCTCGCCAGTGTACAAATCAAAAGTGCAATAAAGAATTCATTCATTCAAGTCGGTTAAAAAATAATAATTCTTACAAAATCAGTTAGTAAGAACAAAAAAAAATAGGGTTGTCCCTGCCTCCATTGATAATGTTGTGGTTTAAATGACTCTATTTGCATATATGGAACAACCATGGATCAGGAGTATTTTCTGCAGTAGAAATTCGATTGTCAAGTTTTTACTGTTTTTATTCTGCCATTTTAATAGCGTATCTATTTGGAAAATTAAAAGTACATTTTTCACTGCAGTCTGGCAGTTTTAGGTTCCGGCGTTGATAGCACCCGACTGTTTACTTTTCTCGGAATTTACCGCGCCTCTAATGCTTATCTGTTTACTGCAGTACTTCGGGCTTCATTGTTTGCTCTAGAAAATTAGTAAAGTAAAAGAGCAAGAGCGAAGCGTTTTGTATAGTGATTTAAAGTAGATTCATGTTACTAAAAAAATTTAATAAAATAATGTATTAACTCAATAAAATGTTAATTATTTCAAAAATTATTAACACAATTTTTATAACAATACTAGCAGACCTGGCGGACGTCGTCCTGCTTTGATAATCAAAAATAATAAAATTCAACTGCAGCGCCACCTACCGGGTCCAATTGTGAATCTAAACCATTCTCGGTTACACTGGAACACGCACACAAAATTTCATCAAAATCGGTCCTGTCGTTTAGGAGGAGTTCAGTGACATACACACGTACAGAAGAAATGTATATATAAAGATATAGAATACTTGAAAAGCTATTGCACAAAGTCAGATTAGTGTAAGACCTCTTAAGCGAGTATGAAGGGCTCCTGCAGACTGCTTCAGTGGTTTCTATCCAAGATAGACTACCATTTCTTCCCCGCAATTTTTTTAATGTCCTCTCACCACCGTCATGTGAGTGTGTCTCTCAGTGCAATGTATTTTGGACACGTGTATGTAGTTATTCAGTTCGCCCAATAATTATCACCCGAATTAGCAATACCTCCCACCGCCTGGTCTTTTTAGTTATAGTGTACATGTGTTTGCATCTCCTCGTATTTCGGTTAAGTCATTCAATGTCAAAGGATAGAGAGAATATACTCTTGGAAAGATATTTCCACATATTCATGATACAGCATACGTATTATATAATACTTTTATTGTACGACTTTGGATACAGGATACTGTGTAGGTAACCTAATTGATGTCCCAAGCTCACACCTTCTGGTTCTGGATGGATACATCCTAAAACGTGTCAATATGGCGATAACGCTTAGATCTTCTAGAACCTTCTTGTTGCCTAATTTAGGGCTGTAAAATGAATTACCTAACAGTCTTTCCCTAAGGCTTTTCAAAAAGCGACCGCATAACTTTATTGAAGGCCAGCAACGTAACAATAATTACCCTTGATATTACAATGGTTATCTTAAGTGGTAACAATTTACCATCAAGAGGGCTGTTTACCTATATTCAGCATTTGGTATTAAAAAAATGGAAACAAAACAGAACAATAACCTATTCTAAAATTTAGACGCTATCTTTCCTTTTGACAATATTCGTATACTGTGAAGGCGGTACGACGATGTTCAACATATACAAGAACCCTTGACAATTATTCCGTATTACTTTAATATAATATAATGTGCCGCTGGATACATTAAGCGAAAGTAGTACTCAAAAACGTCCATTACGTCTATAGGGTACCGTAAAACCGTCTAGACGGCGTACTTACGATGTAATATCACTTGAAGTTTGAACCTACGCCCTAATAAGCAACAACTCTTACCTACCCTAACTATCCTACCCAACCAACCCTACCTACTTATCGTTTCGAAAAATATACATATATTTTTTTTTTATGCCTTAGCAGGTAAACGAAAAGGCACTTGTTGTTAAGTGGTCACCACCGTCCATAGATACTAACAACGCCAGGGGAGTCGCAAGTACGTTGCCAGCCTGTATTTGGGGGGAAGGGGGGGAAGAGGGAGAGGGGAGGGGAAGTGGGTCTCCGGCGCTCTCAATGACCGAACGAAACGCAACAATGCAAGCGCTGTTACTTCTCATCGGTTTTCTGTGAGAGGGTGGTACTACCCCGGGCGAGCCGACCCATTCAAGCTGAAACCGGCAATAGCTTCAGTGTGCCTTTGCCACCTATAAAAAAATTAGATATTATATTTATAAATTGAATACAATAAAAAACTATTCTAAATGTATTGTATACTTACTAGAATGCCAATGATATAATAAACACAATCCTTACAAATTCTTTCTCATTATTTTTACGGATAGTTTAATTAAATTCGTAATCGAACTAAGGTTTTCTGACTGATATTACGCAATGCAAAATGCTAGAATTGCTATGCTTTCTTTGTGGTTTAAACTGTAATAGTATAAATATTTCTTAAGTTACCAGTTCCGTTTTGGCTTTAACCTATGAAGGAAATGTAGAAATGCCCCAAATAATTTACAATATACATAAGAAGACAATAGCAAAATTCGAAATAATTCCATCTACGGTCTACACTCTAACTATGATAAAGTTTTTAATCAAGATAAAAACTTTACACGCTCCTTTGTTACTTCAAAGAGCGTTGCAACTGGAAAAAGAAACATGATAATAAAATCTTCCTGGTACGTAAAACTTATTTTACTTAACAGACGTGAAGAGAAAAGTATCAAAGTAAAACTTGCATGAGCCACCTCAATTTGATTTTGTATTTTCGCATAGAATTAGAAAACTAAGATAAATAATAATGAACGTAATTTTATGTATAGTTAAATCAAAATAACAATTTCTTTTTTGCATAACCTTAAAATATCTTGTAGGTATAGTTATAGAGTAATTATAAATCAAACAAAGCAATAAGTTAGTGCTAATAATAGTAGTCCGGTGAAGCTGTTAAGATCTTGCTAGGTCAATAGCGTAGTCAGTTCGAGAAAAGAAAAAAGTATGGGTGTACTTATGTACACGCGTTAGAAGTTATACTTCTTTGTCGTAACAAGATAAAAATCTTTTCAAAAAATTTATCTTTCGCCTTATTCTACGTTTGTAGAAAAAACGACACTAACAATAGAAAAAAGGTATTTAATACAAATAAATACAAACAACGAATACAAAGAAACAAAATGTTGACTATAACTAACTTCAGGGTGTCGGTTTCTCGTGACGGTGTGCGCGCGCATCGTAAAAGTTTACTCTCATCATTTTTCCCTATCGCGCCAAAAGAAGTATAACTTCAAAAAGTGCTAATAATGGTATATTTAAATGCCTGAATAACTGCTAGCGTGCTATGATTAAATTGAAAAGTTGTTGCTAAATGCTAAAGATGTGTTGCGACTACAGCAGTCAGTCTTCATTTAAGCGTAGTGTGTTTTTATCTTAAACCATATTATCACTTACAAATAAATGACTTTGTAGTCAAATTCATATAAACTATTACAAAACAAATACACATAACATTACCAATCCATATTTGTACGATCCACAATTTATCATAGATCTATTGATACCTTATATATTTCATAGTAAAGGGACTTTAAAAAACTTAATAAAGTCTAAGTGTATATCACTGAAATTCTTCCCCATTCGTCCTACAATATGTTGACAACGGTTTCACATATTCCAAATTATTCAAGAGATTGTAAAATAACAACTGTAGAGAAATTTCATCAAGACAAGTTTACATAATGTTAATTAAATTAATATCAATGTAATGAGAGTTGTATAAGATATATTAACCGCGTGACAATTCCTGTGGGTTATTAGTTATGTTCGAATTCCTACTAAGTAATATTTCATGTTCGCGGTAAATTGTTTCTCTAATCAAGACATTCGAATATTAAGTTTATTCAGAACTTAATTTGAAATTGTGAATTATGATAGTAGATCTGTGTTTAGTGAATTTTGTTACTTTGTTTTTTTTTTATATATATCAAGAGGAGGCAAACGGATAGCTGGGTCACCTGATGTTAAGTGATCACCACCGTCCACAGACACTAGCGACACTTGGGGAGTCGCAAACGCGTTGCCAGCCTGTGTATGGGGAATGGGGGAAGGGGAAGGGAAAGGAGGAAGGGAGATGGGCCTCCGGTGCTCTCACTGACCGAACGAAACGCAACAATGCAAGCACTGTTACTTCACGTCGGTTTTCTGTGAGAGGATGGTACTAACCCGGGTGAGCATGAATGGGTCAGCTATTCATGTTGAAACTAGTAATAGCTACAGCGTGGCTCTACCACCTAGAACCTGTAGTCCTGAAGGTGAAGCTGAAGTTGATATAAATAGCGTCGTCAGTTCGAGAAAAAAAATACTTTTATTGTACTAAAACATCGACATAAATCAGAGTCTCAGTAGAATCTATACTTTAATATATCTTCCCACAGCTCCTCATATGTTTATTAAGCAATCATTGTTTTCATGTTGTAATTATATTTTTATTTCATCTTTTCTAAAAGTATTAATATATTATTAATTATAATTCAATAAAAATAATAACAAACTATTAATTTTGAAACGAAATATAGGTACCTCTTTATACTCATTTCATTAACGTCATTTGTAGGTACATACAAATTGGTTTATTCAAATGATTTTTATGAGTTGTAAAGATACTTATTATGAACCAATTTTATTTTAAGAAATGACATGTACTTCCTGTATATAGAATGTAATACAAATCAAACTGCTTCCCAGTTATATATATACACACCGTTTACAAATATATTATATTCGTCTTAGTAATAGACCAGATGTACCCGCGGTTCCCCCTCTCTATTATGTAGTATTTATTTCGATATTTCGGCTAGTCTTTTGTTTTACCTAAATTTCTTGTTTCCTAAACCACCCCAATAGGGAGACGAATAAAGCAAAAAGAAGTCAATCAAATCAGTCAAGCCATTTTTGAGTTTTTGCGAGAGTTAGTCTCACAGCCTTTCATTTATAAATATACTAGCGGGCCCTGCGGACGTTGTCCCGCCTTAACAAATTACATACCTAAAAACCTTCCTCGTGAATCACTTTATCTATTGCTGAAAACCGGATAAAAATTCGTTCAGTACTTTTTGAGTGTATCACGTACAGACAGACAAACAGACGTGGCAGAGGACTCTGTTTTATAATATACATATATAGATTTGAAAAAAAAATTACATGTACCGACCGAACTACAGATTTATTAATATCGATTGGCATCTCGTTACTTTTTTCTAACAAGGACTTGGCAACCTTGTTTAGAAATTTTGTTTGAGATTATGCGATATGATCATCAAATATACAGTTTATAAATTCATAACTTTTGAAATATGTATATTTCGTTCATTCCCACACGACATCCGCTTCAATATTTCACCGGGATACGGGATATCCGCGGACGTGCAAACTACGATAACTGGAAGTACTTCAAACTGCGCTGATACGGTTCAGACAGAGTAATCGCGCGGATATACTCTACAACGCTCCTAGATCAACGACATCTCGTGCAACTTCGCTTCTATCCATTTCATTTCTCTTGTCTGAAGCAGGCTGCGTTTTGGATATAGTAACACATACGGGCGTGAATTTTGTCAAACGTAGTCTCCAATTTTTTTGTCAAGCGACAACTTTGTCAGCTGCTTTGTGATTAAAAACTCGATGAAACGAAAAAGCGACATTAAAGAGAGACAAACGCATGGATGTATAGGATTTAACGTACGAGAGAATGAGATAGAATGCATTATACAGTGTTTCTTATATTCGCGGTCTATTCTGTATATCTGTTACGTAGCCTCAGGAAAAGGTGTCATAACCAGCGTGGTGTATTGTTTACTTGTATTTTTTATATGAATATTATATCATTTTTTTCCAGGCTTCAACTCTACTGCGTGTGAACTACAGATATGTTTTTTGTTATCTATACTAATATTATACAGCTGAAGGTTTTGTTTGTTTGTTTGATTGAACGCGCTAAACTCAGGAACTACAGGCCTGATTTTAAAAATTCTTTAGTTTTAGACAGCTCATTTATCAAGGAAGGCTATAGGTTATATATCATCACGTTAAGACCAATAGGAGTGAAGCACCAATGAAGAATGTTACAAAGTCGTTTTTTTTCCTTTTGAGAGCTTCCGCTGCGTGTTAGTGTTAGCCCAAAGTAACTATTCCACACTCACGAAGTCGCGCGCAGAAACTAGTAATTTATATAATTATGTAAACCTGTATGTAACCTTATGTAAAAAACAGTGTTTAATAAAGTCATCTAAATATATTAGGTCCATTTACTTTTCTCTCGTACTTACGCCGCGTTGTCATTAAAATTACAATAACTTTTGATAGAGAGGACCGATTTTAAGGAAACAAATACTAAATTGTTTTAGAAAATATGCTCTATGATTTTGTTGGTGGGGTTTTATTGTGAACCCAGTACTTTGGCAGTGATGCGTGTTCATACAAACAGACAGACAGACATCGCTAAAAATTATTGATATGTATTTTATTAATTAATCCTAGACACCTGCAACATTTTTTTTACCAAAAACTAAAAAGTACAGACAGGTCATATTTAGATTCTTATTATATCTATAGACTAGTGGGCCCGGCAGACGTTGTCCCGCCCTGATTATGAAAAAAATCTTGACAAATTATATACTAAAACGTTCCTCATCAATCACTCTATCCACCGGTGAAAACCGCATGAAAATCCGTTCATTAGTTTTTGAGTTTATCGCGAACAGACAGACAGACAGACGCGGTAGGGGACTTTGTTTTATACTATGTAATGATAAACAGATATAATTCTCTGAAATTTATTTTTATTGTAGAGTTTATTTTTCTAAAGAAATTGTTGCTCATCTTTAAAAGTAAATGGCAAACATAGTTTGCTAGTTAAATTTAAGCAGGTTTCGGTTTCTGGTAAGGCAAATCAAAGTAGCTTAAACGTGTCTTATGTAAACCTCGTACATGCTTGACAAATTATAATTCGTGTGTAGAATGTTATAACGTTTAATTACGCGTCGCTACTCGACCGGGCCCTGATAAACGACTCTCCAGCTTCTACTCCATGACATGTTCAGGGTTTTGAGTCCCAGTCGCGAAAACAATACCTTTTAACATTATTGGATTTAGGATAACGGAATTAATTATCTTACAAATATTAATTTCCTCGCAACTTGACTCTCGCGATCAAATATTAATTAATGTACGAAGTAATTACGATGCTTTAAATTTTATGTAAATAAAAAAGGTAATGTAGCAGAATTACCTGGTTCAATTTCGCTATAAAAATAAGACAATAATGGCTCAGTGTGGCCCAATGGTAGATTTATTTTAGACTGTGCCCTTCAGGTATGACGTCATTGTACCTTATAGAAATGAATAATTTATTACTGTAAAACAAATTAATACTTTACTTTAAATATTTCCCTAGCCTTATGTCGTATATTGCAAAATAAACTAAGCCACATAATAAAACCGTTCTTTGAATGATGGTTTCTCAAAATTTTAATCGTCCCAGTTCCAAGCCCCACAGGCTAAGCCTAATTTTTTTATCCTGACTAATATTATAAACGAGAAAGTGAATTTCTTTTACGCCTTACTCAAAGGATCATAATAAAATTCCGCACACACGTTGTCAGTGCTACAGTAGAGGACATAAACAGATAAAAGTACTGTTCCCTAGGCATTCGCCAAATCTACATTAACACGAGCGAAACCGCAAGCGAACGCTAGTTATTAATAAACAATAAATACACACCCTAGTTTCCTTTCGTGTGTCCCCTATACTTCGAACACGTCATAGTTTTTGACTAGATTATGTTTAAATATCCTGGTTTTTTATACTTTATAGGTTTTTAACTTTCGACCAGAATCTCATCTGATATATATATATTTTTTTTATATCATAGAAGGCAAACGAATAGGTGGGTCACCTGATGTTAAGTGATCACCACCGTCCATAGACACTTACAATACCAAGGGAGTCATAAGTGCGTTGCCATCCTGTGTTTGAGGGGAGGGGGAGGAAGGGAAGGGGGAAGGAGAGGAGAAGTGGGCCTCCGGCGCTCTCACTGACCGAACGGAACGCAAAAATACAGACACTGTTACTTCACGTCGATTTTCTGTGAGAAGGTGGGCGAGCCGACCCATTCATTCTGAAACCAGTTATAGATTCAGCGTGGCTCTGCCACCTACGATATTACCATATTAAATGACAACGTGCTTTAAGATGGTAAACACGCCAAACCTAGAGGGGACTAGCCATCAAGTGCAGCTACCGGTACAGCAACAGGTGCTTGTCAACAAATTTTCAACTTGAGATGATAGCTATCCAGGCGGACATAAAAAACTCTACCAACATGCTATGGGTTCCTCACCATGTTTTCCTTCACTGGAAGTTCAAATTCAAGGATTCGAACCTACGTCCATCGACGCTGTGCCCGAACACGCAATCAACCAATCCATCTACTATCATCTAAGCAACTAATATTTCTATATTAAATTACATTTAAAGAACATCCACAAATAAGTAACTTTATTATAGAAGACAGAACTTTAAAATATTTTCTAACATCATGTCCTATAGTCGACGCATTATGAACTGAAGCTTCGGGTCATAAATCATATTTATCTGTCTACCTCGCTCGCACTTACAGGTCTTATGGAGAGGTGTAGTGATGTGCGTAAGAATTGTAGAGGTGCATATCGATAACGGGATAGGTACAATCGGTATGCTAAATTATGTTAAGCATTATTAGGAATAATTAACTATTATAGGAATAATAAGAATAGGAATAAAAAGAATAAATATTATAGGAATAAATAATTATAGAATAAGTACAACCCTTACTCGTAACGACCAATCAGGAGTTAGAGTGCTAATGAAGGTCACGATGACGCCTAGACCCGCGTGCACAGGTAGCTAAGTATCCATAACGGGTTGCATTGCGTGCACGTTCCTACTGTCAGTGACATTTATTGCCCCACAACTCAGTTTAAAATGCGTCGACTATAATTGTTACTAATATTACAAATACGAATGCAAGTTTGTTTGTTTATAGCGCTTTCACGCCTAACTTATCATCATGAAATTTTTCATATACATTATCGAATATATAGAAATGGATATAAAGTATTTCAATCCAGACCAAAACACTGTCTCGGAGGGGTAGCGAAGATGGAGCAAAGTTGCGATCAAAAACTAGATACATTTTTTTTATTGTAGCTAGGCAAAATTACTGCACTATGCCTGATGGTAAGCACAGTAGAATCCAAAAACAATGGCGAACAGCGAGTGACTATCCATCGCTGGTCGCGGCTGTCATGCCGGCCTGCAAAAGGCTGGATATGTACAGGCTGATCCGGAAACGCGACCCGCAGAAGCGAATCACTATGATAGGCTTTTTCGCCATATAGATGGTGGTTGCGACCCAGTCAGGCTGTAAACCCCTACCACCCCGCTTTCGCCATTGCCTCGTTCGTTATTCAGCAGGGTGCACCACGTGCAGGTGAGGTTGGCTTGGGTGTATCAAGTCTTATGATATTATTCGACACCCCTTACACCCCAATATTTATATAACGATAGAATCACATTTATACCTATTAATCTGAGAACGTCCCGTTCCTAGACAATAACCCTTTTCCGGGCAATAAATACTACACATACGTACTCGCTATTACAAACACGTGAATATACAGTTTTGAAACTTCTCATACAATGATGCGAAGTGAAACTAATAATAAAATACACTCAAAAGCACTCAAGTATC
The DNA here is from genome assembly GCA_036509395.1 of Antheraea yamamai. NCBI lineage: Eukaryota > Metazoa > Arthropoda > Insecta > Lepidoptera > Saturniidae > Antheraea > Antheraea yamamai. Next base: position 6,908,787 of record AP028431.1, on the reverse strand, counting down.
CTAACAGCGTTTTCCGATAAAGTAACCTTGATTCGATTAGTTTAATCTCATTAATTTGTCGATTTATTGAATCGTTACATTCCAATTAAATTCAATTTTATCCATTAATAAATTTTTACGTTATTTTTCAAAATCTTAAAATTTTGTACATGTAAAATATCTTAATCTTAACATAAAATCTTATGGACCGCAAAATTTGAACTTCGTACTCGGTGTTTAGAAATTGGAAATCTAAAAAAACATGTTATATGAAAATTACAAATTGGATTTAGTTCATTTTGAAATGTAACGACACAATTATTATAATTACAATTTCAGTTAAATAAAACATTCTATTTACTTTTTTTATTTACAGGGTTCATAAAATCAAACGTACACCGTTTATATATATTTTTATATTATTTTAATTATATATCAATATACAAACCTAACGTGAAGAGACATTTACGTAGGCCGGCATGACAGCGGCAACCGACGATGGATAGTTTGTCCGTCGGTGGTTGCCATTGTTTTTAGATTGTACTATGCTTACCACTAGGTATAGTGCAGTCACTGCTAAAATAAAAAAATAGTATGTGTGACCATCGTACACTCACCATAGTGGAACGGCTAGGCATGTCGCATTCGATAAGATTCTTTATCGGATTGGCACGCGAGCACCATACACATATAACATTTTGATTCGTCACTTCGGAATCGCTAGTATAAATCCAACTGTTGACAGGTATGCAGGCTAGCATGACGGCGGTCCACTGTTGATCAATTTTACTGCTCGTAATAGTCGCCGTTGTTTTTGAATCACACTAGTCTCATCGTCAGGTCTAGTGCCGTCACTTTATCGTGTTCCGATGAAAAAAAAACAAATGTGCAGTTTACAGTCTGTTGTAATGAAGTCTTCAAAAGACGATAAAATATTTATATAAATAATACACCTGACTACGCTTGACGTGACACGTGACACTATGCTCGTTATAACGTCTTTTCCCGAGGCTGCGGCTACCTAATACTATATACGTACAAACATATACACTCCGAACGCTCGAACCAGAGTAAGTATTAGGTAGTGGTATATACAATGAGAAGGCCGCGAATATAAGAATTACTGTATAGTGTATTCTATCTCATTTCCCCGCCTATTAAATCCTATAGATGTATATGTTTGTCCCTTTTTAATGTTGCTTTTTCATTTCATCAAATATCAAAAAAGTCACGTGTCTAAAGAAGTATTCGCTTCAAAACACTTACAAGAAATAAATATTCATATTGAAACAGGTTTTCAGCAATAAAAGAATCATAAACAGTATCGCTATTTTCAAATGTAGGATTCCAAATAGATGGAATATTATTTTAATTACATCAATTATAATTTAATTGAAGAAGAAAGAAAAAGCCTTTATTGGTTTGAAAAACAATCACAAACAACAAGACAGGGGTGTAAGGTGTGTCGAATAACATCATAAGACCTGAGACACCCAAGCCAACCTCACCTGAACGTGGTGCACTCTGCTGAATAACGAACGAGGCAATGGCGAAAGCGGGGTGGTATGGTTTTACAGCCTGACCACGTCGCAACCACCATGTATATGGCGAACAAGTCCGTCATAGTGATTCACCGACCGGCGATGTATAGTGTGTCACTCAGTGGTCACCATTGTTTTTGGATTGTACTGTGCTTACCATCAGGCATAGTGCAGTCATTTTGCCGTGCTACAATAAAAAAAAAGTAAGCATATATATAGTTTATCCAACAATGACATCACCATTCAGTTACGTGCTACAGTCATTGGTATATAAAAACGATGCCAATGGCTGCAATACAACAAGGTGGTACTGCAGCGCTGATTTTCAACCGGAGGCCACAGTAATGTACAGACGTGTAGTCGGTGTCTCGACAATAATATTACAGGACTGAATTAATTCTTTAATTTTATTTGATAAGTATATAATACAAAACAATTTTAATCATCTTTCGAACTCGAATTTTCAATCAATAAAATATAACATAGGCATGAGGAGGTCATCCGGAATTGGTTTCACGAGGCATCCGACGTCATTAGAGGGAGCAGTCAGTGGAACAATTTAATTGATTTATTTATCCCTATATCCAATTAGGCCGCCTATGAACATTAATTATTAAAATCCTACAAAAATGAGTGTCATTTTATATGGATATCGAATAGGCAATTAAATAAAGTCACTGAAATATGTTTATGTAAACATGTGCCCATTCACTCAAAGCTACATATATACATATAATGTTTTATTTTATATTTAAATACACTATTTTAATTTCGTTTTTTTTACATACTGCATTTATTACCAAACATTTGAACCAAACTGGAAGCCGTATAGAACTAATATATTTATTTTTTTTTTTTTTTTTTTTTTTTTTTTTTTTTTTTTTTTTTTTTTTTTTTTAGTGGGGGTCGGGGCCCTGGGGTTGGGTAGGTTGATCCTAGCCGCCTCGCCCCCCCCCCGGCGGGCCGGTTTTATAATATTTTTATACAATGAAGAAATGATTTACTTCGCCTAAGATTTATGTTTCGCATGTTGTTTACTTCTTTAGTTTGTTTTGTCGCGTAAAAGTTGCCCTTATGATTTTTCAATGTAAAGTTAGATTTATCGTACAGCCGAATTGTTTTTAGCAATTTAAATTGTAAATAATCGTATACTGCATATACTGTATTCTATTGGAGTTCTTTTGTGATTACGTAATTTATTTTTAAGCGACATCTCAGTGGTTAGCGTTTTTGAGCATCGATTAGATGTACACAGGTTCAAATCCTTGCAAAAAAGCCGGAGCTTCCAATCAAAATTCATTCTAAAACGTTGTGTATAACATAAAGGATGTAAACAATAAATTTATAAGTTACCGTAGTAACAGCTCAAATCGAGGCACTTATATCTAAGTCGTGGTGGTCTAGTGATTTGACCGATAGATTATCACTTTGATGTCCGCAGGTTTGAGCCACGGTACTGCCAAAGAATTTTTCGGAATTCATGTATATTTGCTAATTTAAAATGGTAACACTATCGACTGACAGTGTAGGAAAACATCGTGAGGAAACGCGATACAGGGGCATTAAAAATTTGCAATCATTAGTACATAGGGCACCCTACATCCGTGTACAGATGCACACAGGTACACATATGGTGGAGGGGTTTTATTTTTCCCTTATTTTCGATCTGGGTTAATTTAGATGAGCGTAGTTGTCAGACACGAAATACACGTTTGAATTTGTGAGGCTCACATGCGGGTACAAATGTGCGTCGCAGAATTGATTATGTGCAGGCCTATTTTTGAAGAGGAAGAGGAGAGGCCTATGGCCCTGCAATGAGTCTGTTACAGGCTGATGATAATATTTGTGAGGTTAGTTCGTGTAAGTTACCATTATACTAAAAGCTGAGGACTACGTGTGTAACAATTGTTTTTTTAATAAGTATTATTTCAACATAATTTTTCTAACTATAGAAATCATAACTTAGTATACAAAAAGTGTATCGAATTAAGAAATAACCATTGTTTGAATATTCTGCCTTTTTAATTCCATAAATCCAATTCAACATTTATGTACTTGCATAAGTAAATGTCAAGTGCTGGCTTACATCACCTTGCTTTTGAAACTACATTCCAATTTATATAAGTTATGTATAAACGTTCTTTTTTTATATAATATTACAATATACCTTTCAGACTTCAGTTAAAAAAAACCTATTATCATTGTACTATTAACAACTTTAGTCATAGTAATTTTGGTTCAAGTTCGCCATGATACAGTTAAAACCTACATTAACACAAATTTCGTTAAGAACTCAAATGCTTAATAGGAACAGGAAAATTTATATTCAAAATTTCACTGATAAAAGTAATTATTGTCAAGTCTCGTATGAAAAGTCAAAGGGAACTCGCCAGTAAGGTTTTATGACCGACTACGTTATCAAACGAGCTAAGTTCAAATGAAGCCCGCAGAGTACCTTCTAACTTATAACTAATACTGTTCGAGAGGCCAATGAACTTCTCAGAGAAAACTGTTTGAATCCCGATATAAAATGTTCATTTCTGTAAAGATCTTGAAAGATGTAAAGATATTATAATGTTCACAAAGTCTTTGGCCAACGTTTCTTATAATAAAATAAAAGAGTGGGTGTGTACTTATTACCATACGATGGAAGTGAAAATCTTTGAAATATAGTTTTAAGTTCTAACTTTATACACACAATATATATACTTTTTAAATACTATTCCCACTGTATAAAGAAACATACATAAAAATTATTTTCTTATTGTAATACGTAATAATAAAGGAATTATTGGAAGAATGCACATCTTGTTAGACACTAAACGTGCTTTACGACGAAAGAAATCGAGTAAACCCGATTCAGCGTCAGCAATCCGAATGTGACGGTTCACTTACGTTCACTTTAACGGACATGCATCTAAAGAAGTTCAATAAACGAATGAAGATAAGAATTTACAATAAGTTCCAGTCTTAACTGTTTATTACATATTCTGTAATTCTATAGATATTTAATATTCCATTAGGAATACATCAAAGCAATCAAGGTACCTAACTGAAACCACAAACATGGCTGGTATAATTCCTATGAGCCAAAATAACTTTGTAGTTTATCCGACACGTTTAAAGCTTGGTGAAGTTAATTATTTCCTATATAATATTTTGTAACGAGAAAAGTCGATAGTAACAAGTTTTCTTTTATTGAATTGTGACAAAGTCACGGCACAGTAGAGTCCAAGAACAATAAGACTCAGATATCAATAATCAATCGGTCTGCAAGCACATGCGATGCACGGCAAATGCGATGAATTAGAATAGAGCCACTATGACTGGCTTATCCAGGTTTATGGTCGCGACTCAGTCGAGTACAGATTACCTAGCCTGCTTGGCGACTGGACCAAACATAATGCGCTGAACCATAAAACTATGGACAACGTCACACCTGATATACCAGGTGATTGTTTAGACAGTAGCAATATTTCTGGAAGACACCCTGCACTCGATTCTCGTTCTAAATCAATTAAAAAAATAGGTGCTTAATATTTGACCTAGTTATCTAGAAAAATACAAAAGTTATACACAATCCTCGTGACCATGAAGTGTCATACCCAAGAATACTGCGAGTGTCTAAATAGTCACCTGGTATTTGTAGTCGCGATCCAATCTCACATAAGTCATAGTGTAACGTTCAATGTTCTTCTAATTATGGAAAATAAACCAATGCCTCATAGAAAGTTAATTCTGTATTTGATAAAAATAGATATATAAACTAAATACTCCTCTGTTGTTGAGATTGAATTAACGGTCATAACATTCAGTACCGAGAATTAATTGACTCCATCATTAGCCGAAGGGTTCGTTTAGTTAATGTGACTTTATGAAATTCCCTTTAATTTTACTCTGCCACTAAAACGAGGTAATCTGTGTCTCCAACGAGATCTTGCTTAATTTGAGTTATGTTAACATTTTATATTCGGCAGTTACCATAATTTATTTGCTGATGTAAAATAAAGTTTTAGCTTTAACAAAGATAATATTATTATCCTTTCATATTACAAAATGAAACGTCTATCTGTCTGTATATTAATGTGGTAATAACTCGAAAACTACTAAAGCAATTTACATGATTCTTGTTATAAATCATATATGAATTATCTGGCTAGATTTTAATATATGTTCTGTTAGAATAGAATAAAAAACAAAATGAAATATGACGTTTAAAAATACGTAGAGACGAAGTGGGTGAAAATCAAATAAACGATATTTCTCCCCCTTAGAGGTTGAATATTTTCTTCAAATGTATATGGGACCACTTCTGAATATAACCAATTCAAATAGAAAACAAATCATTAAAATCGGTTCATAATTGACGGAGATATCGATTAACATACATAAAAAAATACATACAACCGAACGTAGTAACCTCCTCGTTTTTCGAAGTCTGTTAAAAATACATTGTACCGATTTCAAAATGACTGCCAACTACATTCCTTTGCAATATTTTACTCAAAATATTAAATTGTAACCAATATAATACATTACATAGGTAATCTTTACATAGTATAAAATGAAGTCGCTTCTGCAATCTGTTCCCTTAGATCCTTTAAACTATTCAATGGATTTTAATACAGTTTTCAGAAATGGATAGAGTGATTCAAGAAGAAGGTTTATATGTATAATACATACATATTATATAGTACAGAAAAGCCAAAAAATTTAAAGATTTCTAATGTGATGTCGTAACATACATATTTTTGTGCGCTTAAATCGCAAACGCTGGTTAAACCTTACGAGATAGATCAAATTAATGTAGTACGGAATTGTATATGTCAAAAAGATCGATAAATAAGTCTGCGATGGCATATATTTATCTCTAAAACCCACAGCAACTATTTTTATTTATTTTTCAAATATAATTATATATTATTTACCAAGCTATTTTATACAATACAGTATTATTCCTTATCCAATTAAATACATTACATACGTTGTACATGGCATGTAGATCAAAACTGCCCTTAACAGTATTTCATTAAAATGGATATCTACATTGCACCCGTGCGAAGCTGGGGCGGGTCGCTAGTTAAATATATTAAGAAGTAGCTGTGTTCGGGACTCCGTCCGCATGGAACCTAATGTAAAAGAACAGTGACTAATAAAATCATCTGAATGTCGTACTTAAGTCGCGTCGTCATTAATGTGAGGTTATATTGTGAACGCAGTAATTTAGCAGTGATACGCATTCGTACAAAGAGACAGATAGGTAGACATTTCTAAAAATGCTTGAAATGTATTTTATTACTTATTCCAAGACACCTGCAACAATTTCTTTCTCAAAATCGGTGAAGTACAGACACGTAAGACATTCTTATTATATGTATAGAAGATTATTAGAAAAAATTACAATATCATCAATCTATTTCCTATATATAAATACGTGACGATTTTATACGACAAATTAAACTAACATTTCGACAACAATGTCATACAGAACATTAATCTTAATGGAATAAGATAATATCACAACAATTATTATTTGTATACTAGCTGACTCGTGCAACTTCGTCTGCACCGAATCGGTTATCACCGGTTTCAATTATAGTTTTAAACGCGATAAATTTTAATAAACCCAAAATCCGATTGCAACCTTTTTTTTATTGCACCTACCGTTTCCAATAGTGAATCCAAACTATCAAGGGACTCACTCAAACATATACCCAGATAGTATGTGAGAAATCTTTTAAAATAAGTCTAGAACTCGTTCGTAGCATCATCTATAGGGTTGAATTAAGATAAAAACTAATCTACATAAATATTACCGTGGACGATACTTTACACTTCCACGAGCCCGCCCGCTCGCATCGGAAGAGTCAACATCGATCTGAAGATGCTCCGTGATGGAGCAAAACACATTTAGACGTAGTAGTGTTCAATCAACCAAGCGGAAGTGCAAAGTAGCGTCCACTATAATATTTAATGGATATCCGCAAAGTAACGCCTTCTTCAATAAAAAAAAAAACTAATCTATTGGTGGTAATGGAAAAAAAGTTTGAGGGGTCTATGGACCCCCGGTCGGAACGAAGTTCCTTTCCCCTTTTTGTAGATGTTTACTATAGAGTCAGTATAATTTACATTATAAAATATCAATTTGATAGAGTTAAATTGTAAATTAAACGATAAAATATATTTATAAAATTAATATTGATAAATTAAACACTGAATGATCTGGAATAATCAAGTTAATACATCAATAGGTAATCTTGAGCTGGTTTGCTATTGAAATGAACGTTTTATGTATGTATATATTATATACTCGGTCTCTCTCTTATAATCAGTCACGACACCTAACCTACTGCAGATAGCCCCCGAAGATGGACATTAGTAAAAATAACAATTTGATAGTCAGCTCTATCACTTATTGTAAATTAAACGATAAAATATATTTATAAAATAAATAATGATAAATTAAACACTGAATAATCTGGGATAATCAAGTTAATAAAAGTTAATACATCAATAGGTAATCCTTGAGCTGGTTTGCTATTGAAATGAACATTTTATGTATGTATATATTATATACACTCTCTCTCTCTTTTTCTCTATCGCGACACCTAACCTACTGCAGATAGACTCTGAACATGGACAATACGTAAAAATAAAATTTAATAATCATCTCTACCACTTACTTTATCATAACCATCTTCAACTTGTATTAAAACTTTTTCACACTCTATTGTATTGAAGAAAAATATAAATATGAAAAAGATATGCGCATCGTCTCGACGCGTTAACTGTCACTTGCCTGTAACTATTCGTCTAAGAGCTAGCTTGTTTTTCACTAACTTTGAAAGGCTACTAAAACATGAAATTATTATTCCCAGACATTTTTATTATTGACAATAATGTGCCCGATGTTATTTTTTGTAAATAAAAAAGGTATGTTCAAACCATGTTAAGATAGCTATAATTTTAATATTATTTTATTTAGACATAAAAGAGGGTAAATTAAATATAAAGTAAATTAAAAGTAAAGATAGCGATAATTGTGGCAGCGCCTATTATAGACGCATGTACTCAAGTTGACGTCGGTCCCAAGTCTTGTGTTTACGTTTCTGATTACATTATACGTCTAGTCGATTTTAGCTAGGAATTAGGTCATCCGTTCGCTTCACGCTACTCAAGCAATTTTCCTTAATAAGAAGAGTTCCGGCGGGCAATGACGGAACAAAAGGTGGTCGGGCGTAACGCGAGCATGGTGGAATAGGCTCGTTAACTTTTCAATTTTCCGACGTAAGTTGCCACTAGTACAAGAATGCGATCGCCCCTCTGTCGCGTTTAAGGGTTGCTTCATACCTTTTTATTATTTATTAACTGTTATTTATACAAGTTTTGTAGGAAACAAGACTGATCGAAAATAAATGAAGTTTACACAACAATTAGTAATTTAATTGTACTCTATTCGATTTGGCAAATCCGGAACATTAATAAAGAGTATCTTATTTATAACTAGCTTTTCCGGCTACTTCGTTCGCATCTTTTACCGTTTGATCAGGATGAAAAGTAGCCTTGTCCTCTAATTCCCAGTTTACCTCTACGTAAAAAGTATTACGATCGCTCTTGAAGATAGTTCGTGAAAAAATAACAAATAGACAGACGGGCAGAGTTACTTTTGCATTTGTAAGTTGCTCTCACATTTATAATTTTATTATCCGTGTCCGCAACTTCGCACGCTTCTTTGTTGCTACTATAATTACTATTTATTGTAATAAACAGTTGCCTTATCGCAAATGCATATTATGTAAAAATTCTATGTATTTCTTTTACAAAAACGTTATCCGTGAACAAACATTTATAATATGCTAACTTTTATAGTAATAGGTCAAATTACGTTGGAGTTTATTAATCTCCATATTAACGTACATACGTATACCAACATCTATTTTAATGTACAGATCAGATCAGAGCGAAGAGTAATATGTTGAATTAAGATGAACTTACTTAGGTTTCGTATAGCGTTCTTTCTATCGCAGAGCGCATAGACAAAGATAACGCTATACGAATCCGAACTTAACCGACTATCTCGGTCTTCTCCATGACGTGCCAAAACAAAAGCCGTACACTGTATATAAATATAGATAATAAATATATAAGAAGATTTTAAGATGTAACTATTAAATGCGTGATTTATTGCCTGTACGATAATGGATTAGGCTTCTGAAAGTTAGACAAATAAAGCATTACCCACCAACTAGATATATTTGAGTGATAGATTACAAACTAAACGAGATATATCTTCTTGGCTAGATCTACATCTATTTCTGTAATTAATGTACAATGAATTGTAGTTTATTGGTTTAGAATAATTGTTATATCGTCGCATGATATGTAAATATTTTATATTAATAGTTATGACTGTGAAATAAAATTTCTAAAGAATACAACTTACTACTTTTACATATTAATTAACTGTTTTTGTTTACTTTTGTCCTTTTTTTTAAGTTCAGTGAAGCTATTAAGACCTTGCTAGGTCAATAGCGTAATCAGTTCGAGAAAACCAAAAGTTCTTTTTTTTTTAAATCTTATATTGCTCTCAGTACAGTCAGGTAAATTAAAAGAAATTCCAAACAATGCAGAATTGATGCGTAGGAAAACGTCTACTCGACTATACGGCATAGTTAAGTACCTCGCTGACATAGGCATTTCCATTTCGGACATTCTCGGTAATCGTCAAACAGCCTACCAGTCCTCGGCCTATGACAATCTACGCAGTACCATACGTCCGACCTTTGTTATTAATTCGCTCTAGCTTAGCTTACGTCTTTCTGAGCGTATGACCAATTATTTTTATATCGTAACGATATGTACACATAACATTCTTAGATACATTAACGTTTTACATTACAAAGAGCAAATAATGAAGGAAATTTTAAATTAAAAAAAAAACCTTAAAATGCACGTATTATCATGTACAGTACCGAATTATTTTTACTACCTTAAATACCATTACTGACTGGTATTTAGATATATGAAATATAATTTTGTTTCAGCTAAACAAATAAAATCCAAAATAAAACTTTAAATCGTTTTACTTTATGTGGACTGGAAGTGACTCGAGCGAAAAGAAAACACGGCGTATTTTCGTTTGTGGAAACTTAGAGAACGTTCCCGCAAAGTTCGAACAAAATCTAAAATAGGCTGGCTTTGACATGTTTTTGATTTCCTATGGGACGACCCATATCTGTTTGCAACCTTGTACTACCTACTAAAAAAAGAATTCTCAGCGGAAGTATGAAGGTATTAATAGATATGAAAGAAGCCAGAACGATTTTCGAAAGTAGACGAAAATGGATTTTTGAAAATACTGTATTATATCCCATGAAATATCTTAACAAAAAAAAATAGACATTGTTCTATATATGTTAATGTAATATTTTTGTGGCAGCCCTAGTTGTAGCTCTATTTATTACTTGTTTCCCTCGAGGTTATTAACGACAACCAGACATGTAGCGTTTATGTGTTATTTGCAACAAAGTGTAAGTTTTAAAACCTATTATTCACCATTTAATCGTCGGCTTAGCGCGTGTTTCTATGCTAATTTTTAATACAACGATGTGTAATCACGCCTGTGGTATATTTCAATAAATTACTGAATTTTTTTTACTTAAAGAAAAGTATAAAATTAGCACTTACTACCTTAATTTATTGTGAACAAGTGGCCTGATTCTTTTTAGGTTAATGGTAAAGGTGCTTCGAATAATATATATATTACTTTTGCGACCCTTTACGGTAAATCAAATGGCATAAATATACTTATACTATAATAGATAATAGATTATATCAATGACATAAAACGTCAAATAAACATCTATCTGTCAATCTTGTTAAAAAAAAATAAAAATCTTTCTACTGTTTTCTGTCTCACTAATTGATTCACTTTTTTATATGAATATTTTTTAACCCTAATCTTTTTAAACTTTTCCATTCGATTTTTAAAACATTTTCTTTCATACAAAACCTTATTCTGATAAGTATAACCATAACAAAAAATAATTAGCCAAATAAACAAATAAATGCAGCAGGTCTGAAATGATACGTTTATATAAATTCTGTAATTATTTTTTATTTATATAGGTAAAAGATTTTTTTATGTGTGTTGAGATGGATTCAAGACTGGTTTAGTTTCACAATTGATCCCAGTAGGTGACACTGTGGTTGACTTTTAAGATTTGTTTTTATTATCAGGGCGGGAAAACGTCTACAGGGACTGCAAGTTGCAATTTGTTACTATGGATAAAAAATTCTAGAAAAGTTTTGGACAGTATCCTAAGAACATTTTCTTGTAGTTTCAACAATTAAGTTATATGTGCTTATTTCCCCGTCCAAAAAACCCTGGTATATAGTATAGTATACATAATATCCTTACTAATATTATAAATGCAAACGCGAGTTAATTACGCTTTCACTCCTTAACTACATAACTGATCATCATGAAATGTTCAATACACGTTGTCAAGATTACCTTTCATTCAGAAAAAAAAATACTGTTCCCAGATTGTAGGTAAGGCTACACTAATGTGAGCGAAACCGTGAGCAAAAACTAGCAACAAAATATTTTTTTTGGTAAAAGATGTTTTTATCTATACTAATATTATAAAGCTGGAGGGTTGGTTTGTTTGTTTGGTTGAACGCGCTAATCTCAGGAACTACTGGTACGATTAGAAAAATTCTTTTAGTGTTACATAGTTCATTTATCAAAGAAACTATAAGCTATATTTCACACTAAGACGCTATCATATATCACGCTAAGACCAAGAAGACCGGAGCGCCAATGAAGAATGTTTCAAAATCGTTTCTTTTCCTTTTGAGAGCTTCCGCTGCGTGTTAGTGTTAGCCCGAAGTAACTATACCACGGGGGCGAAGTCGCAGGCAGTAGCTGGTGCTATGATAATATCACGGAAATGTACGTATTCTAATGGAAATTGAATGTCAAATTCAATAGAATTTAACTATAAAATTAAAATTTAGAGAAGCTGCCGTGGAAAGAACGTTGCATTTTAATTTTTTGGTGAAACGTCGCTTGGACACTATATTAAAGCTTAAAATCTGTGGCCACGCATCTGTAGTTAAGATTCGGCAGCTAAACTTAAAACCTAGACCTTTAGATTTAACATATTACTAGCTTAGCCCACATCGTCATTTTTAATATCAAATGCTAAAACCTATAAATAATTGGAAATAAATACACTATTATTTTTTGGTGTTATGTACGACAGTACTTTGTATTTACCATACAGTTTACACGTGTATATAAATATAACCCCGGCGATGCATGCAATGAAAATGCGCTGTGGCGGTCGGAGGGTCATTACACGCGTTATTTGATAAAGCTCAGGATAATGAAATTTTGAGCTTCATAATTGTACAGCATCATTAAAACATTCATACACGTATATGTGCATATATATTATAGTATAAATTAACAATAAATAAATTGCCTCTCATATACTTCTTAGATAATATGATTATTAGGTATCTTAATTAATGCATGCGAATACAGTTCTGACTGTCTGTCTATATTAGAAGGCACTGTTGGTGTTGGTACATAACAATCTTTATATATAAAAATCAATATTTGTATGTTTGTCCTCTATGCATGCTGAAGCTACTGGTCAGATTGTGATAATAATTTAAGAGGGTATTCTGGGGATGCCCGAGAAGGTTCCTGTATCAAAAAATCTATATATATATATATAATTTTTTTTTTTAATATATTAATGAAATTGTTTGCCTTAAAGTAAGAAAGGGCTTTTTCTTCTTACTGAAACTTTCTACAATACATTTGATATTGTTTTGACATGTTTGACATATTTCAATGAAACATCACTTATCACAATTAATCAATTTTATTTGTATCAATGTCATTATTTAGGAGTTTATGTAATTCTAGCATGGATACAGGACTAGTGTCTAGTCTAGGATAGAGGACATAGTGTGATCCAGGGTAATGAAGCTGTTAATCTTATCGCTAAAGAAGCTATCCAGACTGGATATTTTTATCATTATAAGACCTATGTTCAGGACAAGACTGGTTTGTTTCCATTATGGAACTCAAACTGGAATGTCTCCAACCCAATTACAGGCAAATTATATGCTTCAATTCAGAACAACATTCCTGGTAAGCCATGGGCATATAAGTTTCGTGACTGCTGCAAGTTTGCTGCGTCTACTATCTGTAGACTGAGGATCTATCTGTAGACGTGTGCTCTCCAATCCATCTTGCAAAGCTCAGAATCAGGGACAACTCAATATGTGAATGTGGGTTGGATGAAGACACTCTGGAACACATTCTTTCAATTGCACCGATTTAGTATTGTATTGTATAATATTTTACCTAACAATATACTACGTCCGTCTGCTTTTTATAAAGACACAAAGGTATGTATTTTCTCCTTTTGTCAATAATTTTATGTGTTTTAACAAAATTAAACTTTAACATAATAACTATTATGTAAATATATATTTATTTAAGGGATGATGTTTGTAAGTGTTGTTTGTCTTTGTGTATTTCTGATTATCCTATGACCGACATGACACTGGTAGAATTCGAATTCTGTGATACTCCAATATTAAAAAGTTGAAGTTGAAGTTTGTGATTTTGGGTGTTCGGGGTAATCTCTGGTACTACCTATTGATCCGATTTTGAAAAGTCTTTCACTATTAAAAAGGTATATTAGATTATTTTTTTTATTTTGGTAAATATATATTTTCAATAATTGATTACAATAAATGTAATTAAAATTATACAAATTCTATAATATGGGGTGCGTAGCTGGAATGATATTAAATAATGGAATAAAATCCGAAACAAAATTAATTACTGTTACCTTTTCAAAAAAATACGAGATACCAGGTCTAGGGATAAATTTCGCTCCCGCACACCATACTAGGCCCCCCTAGGTCCGTTCCCTCGGCGTAGAGCCCTTGAGTACGCTGCTCGTGCGATACAGTGACACAAAATCTTACATCACTGCGACAACATTACACATATCACCTCCACACAAGTGCACGCATACACGCTTACACATGCAAGTGGAAGGGTCTTATTCTTTTTCCCTTATCAAACTGAAATAGTTTAGAATATTATCCGATACGAAATATATATAAGAGTTATTGAGTTATGTATGCTTGGTACACATATATGTTTCAACAACTCATATATGTATGAATAGTTAGCTTAGCTTAGGTTGGCTCACATAGGTCGCGAATTGCATGTATCAGGCACCAGCCAAAGCCGAGGTGTGCCGCGCACCCTTGAGCTAGTTGTCAAATAAAATCGGCTGAGTGCCTTAAGCGCTCGCCTTAGTAGTCCGGTGAAGCTGTTAAGACGTTGCTTGGTCAATAGCGTAGTCAGTTCGAAGAAAAAAAAAAAAAAACGAGATACCATATATGTAAGTTTAATATGTTAGCCAAAAAAAATGTTTTTATTTGTAAAGGATATAAATGTTACAATTACTAATTAATAAAGTTATTAGATACAGGTTTCATGTATACTTTACAAATTCTTATTAAAACAAATAGCTAATTCAAAATGAAAATTTCATGGAGATAAAGTTTATTGCATGTTAATTGATGGAATTGGTTAGAAGACTATGAGACATAAAAACTATAAGCCGGTAAAATTATTGCGTTGTTGCGAGGATAGTAAATGAGGCGCGGAGGTGAGAGCCACAGGAGCAACCCAGGGGATACTGGGAAGACATTTCTTGCCAATATATATAGTTTGGATTCACAATTGGACCCGGTAAGTGACGCTACAATCGGGTTCTAGGCTTTTTATAATTTATCGCGTTTGGAAATAAAATTGGAACCGGTAATAATCAATTTAGCGCAGACGACGTTGCGTGGGACAGCTAGTAATAATATAAAGAATAAATAGCTTGGACCATATATGTAAAGTTTCAGTTACTAAATAAACGTTTCTTGTTGCACTAAGACGTGGCAGCAATAAATCAATTTCAGTCGCAAAAGCAAAATAATATCTGGTCAAGCATTTAAATACGAGATTTTTTATTCGACTTCTATGGTATTGGAAGATATAATGCTTACGTGGAGAACAGTAAAATTAGCACTCGTTAAAAAATATTTCACATTTTATTATAATATTTTTGGATAATAATGTTTACTGTTTGTAATTTCATCACTGTTTTTATTATTCACAGGCCTCATTTACTGATATATTGCGAAAATATTTTCAGTGTTGTATCTAAACAGAATATATTGTATGAATATAATCATTTTTAAACTAAATATAATAATCTAATATAGCAGTTATTCGCGGTAAATCCGTAGACTTGGTTCAAAAGAGAGCACAATGCACATCCCGCACACAATTACCTATAAATCATTCAGGTAGTTTAATAGCTTACAAAATTTAAATTTCATTATAATTTCAACAGTTCGAATCGCTGCATTAAGCCTGCAGCTTTTGCTATCTTTGCATAAGTATTGGAAGATATTCACATTATATTTTATACTAGCTGTGCCCACGAGTCCGTCCGCGTGGAACCTAATGTAAAAAAACAGTTTATGAACGTAAACATTAAAAAATGTGTATTTTTTTTACTTGTGTGGCAACGTTGCTAATTAAAAATATGTCTTCCTTCATTCCCGTTCATGTGTGTAATGTGTTTCTCTGTATATTTTAAATTCAATAAAATGTTAATTCAGTATATTTGAATGTTTTTATGTTTATTTCGACTATCGATAAACATAAAATTGGTACCGAAACCCGAGATAATCCGAAAAAATACAAACAAAATCAATAACGTAAACAGTGACTAATAAAATCATCTGAATGTATTAAGTCCATTTACTTATCTACTTTTCTCTCGTACTTAGGTCGCGTCGTCATTAAAATTACAATAACTTTAACACAAACACATATTAGGGACCTTGGAGTCATCTTTGACAATCACTTAAAGTTTGATATTCATGTTAATAATATTTGTTTATCTTCACGTAAAATGTTAGGTTTCGTTCTTAGAAACAGTAGGCTTTTTAAAAACAAATCCATTAAGATACTTCTATACTGCACGCTTGTAAGAAGCCAACTTGAATATTGCAGCATTGTTTGGTGCCCTCATTATCAACTATATATTAACCGTATCGAAAGTATTCAAAGACGTTTTACTATAGCTTGTTTATCAGACTCTAAGAAATTTGCTCCGTATCCTGATAGACTGAAAGAAGTTAAACTTAAATCTTTGTACAATAGAAGAATTATGCTGAACATGACTTTTTTATATAAACTTTTCAATAACCACATTATAATTCAGAGCTTTTAATCGATTTAACATTATTGTGCCTTCCAGGCTACCTAATTTCCTGTCTCATTATTTGGTCACAAAAGCTACAGAACCAATTTAGGACATTTCTCCATTGTTCCCAGATTATCTCGACAATACAATGACCTTGTTAAAAAAGATTACAGTATAGACTTATTTAGTAATTCCCTATTTATTTTCAAATCAAAAATTAGTTGTTTATTTAATTAATCCCGGCAGGATTTTTTTTTCCTTAATTTTTAAGTTATTCATTATCGAATTGTATTATTTTATTTTCTTCTTCATTTTTTTTATAATTCTTTCTTCTACTTTTATTGTTTTCCACATCGCATCTTATGATGGTTAATGCTGTAGTCAACTGTAATTAGTAACATAAATAATTTTAAGTTTTTTCCATGTATGTTTTTACCTTATTATTTTTATGTTACTGTTGTTGATTCTTATGATAAATAAATAAATAAATAAATAAATAAATGAACCGATTTTTATGAAATCAAGACTAAATGTTACTCGAAAATAAGGTTTATGATTTTCTTGCTGAGGTTTTATCGTGAACGTAGTACTTTAACATTGATGCCTGTTCGTACAACCAGCAAGACAAACATTTCTAAAAATAATTGAAATGTATTTTATTATTTATTCCAAGACACCTGCAACATTTTTTTTCACAAAACTCTAAAAACTGCAGACATTTTAGAATCTATATCTAAGAATTATTTTAAAGTTTTTATTGTTAGGATTTGAAAGCAAAATGCAAGACGGATTTATTGTATCGATTATAGCGACACTTTACTGGAACTAACAATTGAATGTGTTCCATTTTAAAACAAATTCTATTTAACCAAAATTGTTATATTTTTGAAATAAGAATAACCAGTATTTTCTGTAAGAAATATATTTATTTAATTCATACATTGTTATTTATTATTTACACATTAAGTTATGTTACAACCTGTTTTAATCTAAAAATGTATTTTCTATACGATTACATTTAATAAAAAATAAAAATCTTTAATAAACCTATAATGTTATCTCCACATGTTTCGTAAAAATTTGCTATGTTATGAAACACAAATCAAGGCAACAATTATTTAATTTAAAACAATCAGTGCTTTAATTAATTTCCCTATTTACTTACGAAAGATCAAATATTTTTATTCTATTCAATGGCCCTTCTTATAATAGTCTGTCATATTTAATAATGCCTTCCCAAATAAATTAGTATACTTTGCCATAAAAGAAGGAATGGTTCACGAGAAATAAGGAAATTTAATCTTGTTCCGGACTTGTCCGCTAATCGTCTACAAAAGTTTGTTTAAGATATTACGCTAAAAATACAGCTCAGGTAACGCAGTATTATTACTTTATTGAATATATATATAATACTAAAAGGGGCAGTTATAAAGGAATTTACTTATTTAAAATCTTAAATAATAAAATTAATTAAAACAGTAACAGGCTTGGCAATGACACTATTATTCATTCAATTATCCTTATTGTACGGTAAAATACGACATATTTCATTAATTATTACGAAATATAATGATTCAATAAGTAAGATATATAATTATTACATATAAATGTAATTTAAGCATCAAACATAGCAAGCAACACACTCATTGTATGGAACACAACGACTTAAGTAATCATAAAATTATACCATACGTATGAATTAGCTTCGTAGAAGTTAATAGTCTTATGAGGATATTTTGTGAGTACAAAGTACAGTAAATACATGTAATTGATTCTTGTGGACCTATATTGAGTTGTTTTAATACGTATTCCGTACAAATTCGTAAAGACTTATTCTCCCAGTTAGGCCGTTTCTTTTTTAAAGTTTCAGGTATTAACATTTTAGTTAATAGTTATTTTTATTGCCAATTTTAGATTAAAATTTTTCAGGTGAGTAATAAAAACACATAAAAAAAATTAAACGTTTTTTCTATTGCAGTTAACGTAATAACAGTCAATTAATTTCCAATGGAAATAACAAAGAAATATTAAATCAACTATTTTTTTTTCTCAAATTTAATTATACGTTGAAAATGTTAATTTTTAAAGTTAAAATCTATACTATTCACTATACACAATGAATTCTAAATTTTTCGCTTGTGGTTCTTTTCAAATCGAGATTAATTTCATGTTGGTTAACCCTGCCCTTTGTTACGAAACTATAGGATTGGGTTATACATACTGTTTTGGTTTTAAGTTATATTTCGTTTGATCTGTAAAACAACATATACTTTCAAATGCCGAAGCCTAAAAGTAGAGAAAAAACAACAAAATAACTTTGTAATTACATATTATCCGGGACGAGAAAGTAAAATATAAAAATTAAATGAAATTCACTGCCACCAAGTTCCGTCACATCGCAGGGGCTGAAATTAATGAAGTACTTCATTAAGCTTAAGTGGGATTGTCGCTAATGTCTGACCGGGGTAAAAAATTATGTAACGGCAGGGAAGGGAAAGTGAACTGAATTCATTGATAAAATTAGCGGGTCACGGATGTTTATGTTGCGTTGTATTTTTTTTTATGAGGCACTAAAATAAACGATAAACGGCGAACTTTAGTTTCGCTGCAATTCTGGTGAGATCTGATGGTAAGGAAGTGAGTGCTGAATGACCCGTCGTCGCAATCTTCTTATGTAGTTATGTAGTGCGGGGAAACCGTGTCAGGGCGAACCTTCTTACGGTGATAATTTTTCTCCTCCTTCGTACGACGGAGAGTCTATAGGTGGAGTTCTAGGGTCCCGTCAGAGCTTCGATAGACACGTCTCTCTTAATCACGCTCAAAAGAGCGGATGAGTGTACGTTGAATGACCCTGTTCCTCCGAAGATTTAAAAAAAATATACAATGGAGGCAGCACTAGTAGGTTGGTACATTTGTTTTGAATTGTTCTTGTCAATAGAAAAATCAAAAGATGCGAGTATGTACCACGTTATTAATTCTTTCTCTAGCAGACATTTTATAAATCTTCCCGGGAAAAAGACTCATACATTTAAAAAACGGCTCAATTGTATTCATTACATTAGTCTTTACTTTTTAGAAGCAATCGTGGCTTAAAGTTAGCGTATTAAGACACCATGTCTATTAAAGTTAAGTTCAGCTTAAGGGGAAGAAAACGTCACGATATAACTGTAACCCTGTAACTACTGTTATTAAGTTAATAACCCGTCGCCAAACACCTACAGCTATTTTCGGGCACCCTCACTTTAAAATCACTTCTTTAGGTTTACCATGTTACCATGTCGGGTCAAAACTTCCATTATTAAGCGACATTTTTTTTTAATGTCATATGAGGCAAACGAACAGGTGGGTCACCTGATGTTTAGTGATCACCACCGGCCATAGGCACTAACAACACCAGGGAAGTCGAAAGTGCGTTACCAGCCTGTGTTTGGGGAAGGGGGAGAGGAGGGGAGAAGTGGGTCTCCGACGCTCACACTGACCGAACGAAACGCAACAATACAAGCACTGTTATTTCACGTCAGTTTTCTATGAGAGGGTAAAGTGTTTAAACACTAAATACTATAAATATAAAAACTACCTCTCTGAAAAACATATATGGTATGCGACCACTACATGTATGTTGAATAAATGTCAGACGTGGTAGTTACTTTATTAAGTTTCTAAACCAATCAATGTAATACGTTAGGGAACTTAGGGACTATAAATTTCATATAACTTTTTTTTCAATTATATACAAACAAATGCGGGTTAACTGATGGTATGGTATGACCATCGCCTATATAATATAGAAAAGAGCATAGGCTCGTTTCTTGAAGTCGTCGCTGAGAATTAATTTCAAAGGAAAACGTTGAAAATCGCACGCGAAAACCGCACTTATAAAACTAATAATATGTTATTTCGCATCTGTTACATTAATCTATGTGGGCTGGAAAACCCATCCCCTCCGCCCTAAAACGCCCCTTACGTGATCTCTGTTTTTTTTAAATAGCAAGTTTTGTATCAATCATTTTCCATTTTATTAGTTTTTGCTTGCGGCTTCGCTAACGCTAATTTAGTTTTTTTTTTCTGCAGACTCTTGGTTTTTTTATCTTTTTTCTGCTTTCGTTTAATTTATTATTTATGTCATATACATGTGAACAATTGTTGTTATTATTTTACTTAACTGACTTACTGAGATTATTGCCTTTATGGCGGTTTCGTTTTATAGCCATTTTTAAATTATAATCCACAATATATCGCGTAGAAGTGTCCACGCTTTAGTTAATACCTACTGCTAATTTAGATTTGATCTATTTCTCAGGAACGGTACCATATGTCCTTTCCTATATCCCACACAACGTGTATGCACAATTTCATAATGATCGGTAGAGAAGTTACGGTGTGAAAAGGTAACAAACAGATAAACTCATTCTCTTATCTATATATATATATTAGAGATTCCCACCTATATATTGACTCATCACGATATCTCTGGAACCATAAGGCGTAGCGACTTGAAATATGGTAGGAATATTCCTTTCGCCGAGTAGAGGTCAGCTAAGAACGGATTTTACGAAATTCCACCCACAAGAGGGGTTGCGGGGGGGTAATCAGGGCGGGACAACGTCAGCCGGGCCCGCTAGTTTATAATATTAGGTTAAGCGTCCAAGTTAATGTCTCAAAAAGTTGAACGTATTTTTACTAGCAGATAAAGGATTTCAAGACTAAATATTATCCAGGCTCCATAACAATTTTCTTTTACCATACAGTAAGAGCTGTAAAACTTTACTGAGGTAGCTCAAAATCACTGAAGAGTTGTAGATGTATACAAGTAAGGAGCAAATTCAAAAAAATTGAAAGAGACTCAACAATTAATCCAAATAAAAGTAATCCGATGAGACAACAAAACCAATTTAAGGAAAACAAAGTCGCTGGTACTAGTTAAAAGTAAATTGGTGATCAAGTTACCTACTAACATTAAGATTTACCCGAGTATCCAATTTCAACAGGCCCTGAATAAGAAAATAGATAAGTTAATTATGATCATAAAGATAAATAATGATATCCGTGGATTTATTTATTTAATGTTTTCAATATTTTTACATGGTTGTGAGTAAAATTTTATCTCGTTTTAAATAGACATGTTTCCACCAATTAATTATTTATTTTATAACATAAAATCAATACCATACATACCTAAATATCGAATTAAAAAGTTATCGAAATAAATTCAACCTATATGCCAGCCCTAATAAGTCTCAGTGAAGAAAACATGCATTCTTTATACGTGTAAGTGCATTATAGTACACTATAACAGAACTTATATTTGTGATTTTAAAGACGATAACTACTTATCTCTGTCATCGCTTTTCTCTTATAAATACATAATTCAAGTATCATTAAGTATTTTCATCTTAGTGAATAGGTAATAGCGGGTCAGGTTATCGAAAATGGATTGTTTATGTCTAATTTTCCGTGTGTAAACATAAACATTATATTTTGTCGATATAATATTATCGTGCTACTGTAGGGTTAACCCAAATATTGAAAAACAAGATTTGAAAATATTAAAAAACACAAGGACATTCCTATTTTAAAAACAGAATTGAATAAGAGACACCTAATTAATAGCTATCCGTAATGAACATTTTTGATCTTTGCTCAAAAACTGTCCAGTACACCCAGAGTCATTGAAGGAAAAACATAACAAATACTTCTTATTAAAAACAAGAAATTGAAGTCCTCTCTTCTCTCTACTTTTTCGTACTTTATTTCACACATTTTCTTTCTTACAGTTTTAACTATATAGCTATGTGCTTAAATACATTAGGCAATTGTATTTTATACTATCAACTTTATATATCTACGAATAAAATACAAAAAAAGAATTAATACTTCACATAATATTTGGATTTAGTTAAATGTATATCCCTGTTGATTATTGTATGTATATAGGTAATTTAAATATTTCGTATACATTCTAAATGCGTGCCTGCTTGAAAAAGGATACTTATTCGTGTCACTACACGATTTTGGTGCCGAAGGGAAACCATATTAAACCTACCGAGTCCCGTGAGACGAACCGTTTGTTAGCTGAATATGAATAACGTTTATTTAATTTTGTTTATAAACTAGTTAGTGACTGGGACTTTATTTTCAAAATCTTTTTTTTTTATTGTAGCACGGCAAAATGACTGCACTATGCCTGATGGTAAGCACAGTACAATCCAAAAATAATGGCGACCACCGAGTGACACACTATCCATCGCCGGTCGCCGCTGTCATGCCGGCCTGTGAAAAGCTGGATATGCACAGGCTGATCCCGAAACGCGACCCGCAGAAGCGAATCACTATGACGGGTTTTTTCGCCATATACATGGTGGTTGCGACCCAGTCAGGCTGTAAAACCCTACCAACCCGCTTTCGCCATTGCCTCGTTCGTTATTCAGCAGGGTGCACCACGTGCAGGTGAGGTTGGCTTGGGTGTCTCAAGTCTTATGATGTTATTTGACACCCCTTACCCCCAATGATTTTGTTATTTCATGAGAATTCTATGCTTTGTTCATATTAGTTCTGAGTGTTTATTTTTTTAAATCAATTTTGTTATTTACTACCACCTTACCTAAGTATCTACCTGTAGTAAATTTGTTTGAATAAATATATGTACTTAAAATAAATACTGTACACGAATACATTTAAATATACTTTAACAAAAAAAAAAACTTATAACTTTAACAGTAGTAATTAATCCCAAAAATAATAATGAAAAGGAATAATAAATTACGTTTTTAATAATATATGAATTATACTATTAATATTTCATATAAAAGTAACATAAAACGAAACGTAGACACGTAAAAGCATGTATTCAGACTGAATATTTTAAAATTATATCTATTTTATAAACATGAAAAAGTTCATGAATATTTTAGCATAGAAACTAGATTAGCTGAATATCTTATTAAACATTAGTTCAGTATTAAGTACCTTTATTTATCAGACTAGCTTCTTCCCGCGACTTCGTCCGCGTGGAATAGTTACTTTGGCCTACCACGCAGCGGAAGCTCTCAAAAGAAGAAAAAAACCCCCGATTTTGAAACATTCTTCAAATCAAATCAAAAATATTTTATTCAGTTTAGGCCCTAATAAGGCGCTTATGAACGTCAAAACTACCACACGTTCGGAAAACCTAGACATCGAAAAGAACCGGCAAGAAACTCGATCGGGTACATCTTTTTAACATATATATATTTCGAATACATTATACGTTACAATCGTTTTTAGTGGATGCACAGAGACGAGTCAAAGATGCAAGATGAGGCATTCTCTGTCAGGTATCAGCCGCCGACCGAAAAATGGTCAACGTTGCCCGGAGTGCACGTGGCCATGTGGAGGTTCCTGACTCGCACCCCAAGATGTGCATAAAATAATATAACTTTTATTAATGTCAAACTATGTTTAATATCCAATAAGCACGCAACCCTAGTAACGTACGCAATAAAAAGGAATCACGACCTCTTCCATTTCATATTAATAGTAATAACTTATCGACCCGACCACTATGGGAGGTGATTCCCATTAAGGCCCTCCCAATAATGGTAATATGTTCGGAAGGGATAATAGGGACCGACGTAAATGGGACTTAGTGACCTTTCAGCACAAGTTTTCGTTGGACGAACCAGCTGTAGTAATAAGATCAAAGATTGTAGATACGACACTTCTATTTTAGAGAAGAATTCAGAGATCCATTTTCGTTTTCAAATACATGGACTATAATTGAAGAACTCTTGACTATCTATGCAGAAATTTCTCGCTTAATTGATTGTTTGAATAAAAAATAAGATAATTTTAAACGAGACATTTCAAAAATTAAATTGGACAAGAGCTTGTCGTTCGACTGCTAATAAGGAGTATTCGTGCATCTCCTTTAATTTATTTATAGCTCGTTTTGTTACCTAAACGGCTTGATGGATTTTAACAAACAATTAAAATTTACACACCTAATATCGCCGCTGACACACCCCTGAATATAAATGCTGTTGTGTTTAAAAAGTAGACGCGATATATTTGAAATCCTAGATCAAAGTAAACATTAACAAGTCGCCACGCCGTTGACTACTAACATAAAGTCTCTGACACCATGTCAGAGGAATAGTTGTAGAAAACACAACATATGACATACAATTAGACTCGAGATACGTTATAATTATGAAATATAGGTATAGTATGATATGAATAAAAAGATTGTCGTTTGTTTTACTAATTATTTCCCTTATTTCCTATTTGTATCTAAAAGTATATAACATGTAAAAGTACACATATCTTAGGTTTTTAGTAACCTAATATTATTTCGGAAATAATAATGAAAATTTAATATCCATATCTAAATATGCGAAGATACAATAGATCAATACCTTTTTCTCCCTTGTTTATTAACCAATTTTGTCATTTTTTATTTAATATTTATTGGTGAGGTGTACTATTATGAATTAAAAAAATTGCAATTAGTTTCCTTTTACGAGTCGAAGCCTTTATTCTTTTTTCTTTACATCTTCATATTAATTTTATCTTCACATTACATGATTTACAATTTAGAAAAATAAGTAAGATAAGTCAGATAATATCTATAAAGAACCACGCGAGGAAAAAGTTTTTACCACTTATGTTCGAATTTCGACCAATGGTCTACCACCAGTTAAATAAAAGCTACTTAAATCAGATTATAATAATAATGTTGTTGTAAATTGTACACTTCTCTATATAGATGTCCCAATACGAATATTTTTATTATTACGTTTACAGACACAGTGCTGTCGTTGCGTCGCTAAGTCATGGATACGGTTGGTATGTTATCTGTATTTGATATTTTAAGACAAGATCTGATTATTTGTACCCGATTTAGTCTTGCGAAATGCGTAATACCGGGAACAATTTTGATGATTTTCATTGGGAAGGAGAGACTATGAGGTGTGCTATATTTTAATGTTATTAAATTTAATTTCATTAATTAACACGTACAGAATTGCTAATGTGTTGCCAGTGTTTTTGTAGGTGATAGAGCCACGCTGAAGCTAGTATTGGTTTCAAAATGAATGGGTCGGCTCGCCCGGTATAGTACCACCCGACCCACAGAAACACCGACGTGAAGTAAGTGCTTGCAATGTTGCGTTTCGTTCGGTCCATGAGAGCGCCGGATACCCAACTTCCCGCCCCCTCTCCCTCCCTTCCCCCCCCCCCCCCCCCAAACACAGGCCGGCAACGCACTTGTGACTCTCCCGGTGTTGCTAGTGTCTGTGGACGGCGGTGATCACTTATCATCAGGTGACCCGCCTGTTCGTTTGCCCCCTATAATATAAAAAAAGTATGGAGTAAAAATAAATAAATAAATATAAAAAATACAACATGTCACATCTTCGTTAATATTGTATATTTGCAATAACAGTGGATTTCACTAATTTGTTAATTAATGGGATGAAACTTTTATTAACGAAGAACAGTTTTATGATACGCGATAAAATTAGTAGTCACAGTGTTACGTAATTTTTCACAAAGTTTGGTGCTTACAATACATTTATTATTTAACTATATGTATGTATATAGTATAGATTCGATTATATTTAAGATATAACAGGTACATTATGTAGAAAATAATACTATTACAATCGTAGGTAAATCAAATGCCGTTTGCGTCTAAAGGCATTTATTTTCATTCCTAAAAACGAAAATGAAATGTCAATAGCATTCGATTACAGTACTTGCTGTTGCTTATCTTCGTATTAATTCTGATGCCAAGGATAGAACTCTAGAAAATCGATGAGGTGTGCTTACGTATTTCAGAAAACGGACGGTTGAAATTTCTAGAAGGCTGACAAGAGCTGTCTGGGGGTGTGTTGTATAAATCATTAGAGTTGATGAAGATCATATATGATTTTAAAATAGTTGCTAGTATTTATATACACGGGTGCTCGAACCTTGTCCCTAGAGAAAAAAAAAAACTTTGCCAATATTTTTATTAATAGCTACGAAATAAAAAAGAATGAAGAAAATCGGATGAGAAACAGAGTTGGAAGATGTGCTTAACTGTTCTCCCACTGCCGATTTATATACAGATATAGATATATGGTATATTAACTATATAATTCCCATAGCATAACCTAAGCTTAGTTTGCAATTAAATGTCCTTATGTGAAATTGTGTTCTCGCAATCATTCAAAAAATAACAATGTCAGTCATCAGTGTCATTTTTCATCACGAACGAGTCTCACTTAGTATTCTTAAATTGTTTATCTCTTCTTTTAACATGAGGAGAGCATAACTTAAAAGTTATTACTGCAATATTGTATTACTTATAACAACACAAAATTAATATGGGGGTAGATATCTGTTAACACTGGCGTCGTATGTGCAGTCACGTAGCTTCTTACGTTAAGTTGAAGGACTGTTAATTAATTTGCTTAGATAAGTATCAGTTTATGTGAGCTTCGCAATTAAGAGACTGCGTTAATAATTATATGGTATTACTATTAGCCTAAAGTAATGGTTCCACATAGATTTTTTTATACAAACTATCTACGCTGTAACTGATAAAAAGCACAATGTTATTAAAAAAAACATGTGTGTAGTTCAAACATGTGTGAAACCTTAAAAAAACGATGAAATATCTATATAACCGATATACGTGAATTAATACACCAATCATGCTAATTATAACGTATTTTATCAAGGCTTCGTAATACGTAGATGCACACATGCACATAAAAACATACCTATGTACAACGCCTATACCCTATATATTTTTCACAATTTAATGTCACTTTGTCGTTTCATCGAGATTCTAAATTATACAATAAAAAAGTAGTCTAATATACCTTTCTAACAGTGTAAGAATTTTCAAAATCGGATTAATAGTACCAGAGATTACCCCGAATATCCAAACTTACAAAGTACAACTTCAACTTTTTAATATGGGAGTTTCATAGATACGAATTTTACCAGTGTTAAGTCAGTCATGGCGAGTCACTTTATAGGTAGTATTATTTTTGTTTTATATAATTTAGTTCTTCCAGATTAGGCCTCTGAGATACACAAAGACAAACACAACACTTACAGACATCATGCCTTAAAAATATGTATATATTTAGATAATAATTACTTGTTATGTACTTGTTAAAACATATAAGATTAACCAGAGTACTTACAACAAAAGAAAATACACACCTTTGTGCCTTTGTTAAAATCAGACGGGCGTAGTACATTGTTAGGTAAAATATCATACAATACAATACTAAATCAGGGCAATTGAAAAAATGTGTTCTAGAGTGTTTTCATCCAACCCACATTCACATGTTGAGTTGTCTCTAATTCTGAGCTTTGCAAGATGGACCGGAAAGCACACATCTACAGATAGATCCTCAGTCTACAAATAGTAGACGCAGCAAACTTGCATCAGTCACGAAACTTATATGGCCATGGCTTACCAGGAATGTTGTTCTGAATGGAAGCATATGATTTACCTGTAATTGGGTTGGATACATTCCAGTTTGAGTTCCATAATGGAAACAAATCAGTCTTGTATGGGGAGGATAAATCCTAAACATAGCTTTTGTAATGACCAAAATATCTAGTCTGGTTAGCTTCTTTAGCGATAAGAACTATAGCTTCATTACTCTGGATCCCACTAAGTCCTCGTATCCATGCCAGAACTACATAAATTCCTAAACAATGATATTGATACAAATGGAATTGATTAATTGTGATAACTGATGTTGCATTGAAATATCTCAAACATGTCAAAACAATATCAAATGTAGTGTAAAAAGTTTCAATAAGCAGAAAACCCCTTTCTCTCTTGAAGGCAAACAATTTTATTGATTAAAAAAAAACATTTATATATACATATATAGATTTTTGGGCCAGGAACTATCTCGGGCGTCCCCAGAACACCCTACAAAATTATTATCATCATCTGATCAGTAGTTCCGGCATGCATAAACATACAAACATTGATTTTTAGATATAAAGAAGATTGTTATAACTTTGTAAAAAACTCTATTATCTGACAATATCTCTGTGTGTGCATAAACCGTTACAGTTATTAAAATAATGCATAGTGTTATAATTTATAACGATACAAACGTAGATGAAGTTAAGGCGGCTGTTTCTATCTAATAATAAAAAAAGACTATGTCTAACTAGTATTTTACACAGGTTCATCTGTTATTTGGTGGTTTTTGTTAATTATACCATTCAATCCCATGAGAAGTGTATACTGTAGGTATTTTACATGATATTAGTAGAATTATGAATAACGCATACTGCCATTACATAATAAAAAGAAAAGTTTGCATTATTTGTTACTTAAAATAAAGAATATTTAGTGTGATGTATCAAATAGTGTAATTTGTTTAATGCTAACGTATACATAGGCCTACGTTTACGTTGTGAATTCATTTCTGCAAATAGAGTCGCGGTGACGAGTGTCATGCTGGATGATGCGTGCAATGTCGATCAAGTGCGGTTCCTACTACATAACCAACTGTTGGTATCGTGATCTTTAAATTATGATTACACCCTGTATGAGAATTTGTTGTTATAAATAAACAGCCGATTGACCGTGGGAATAAAAAAACAATGGTGTTCTAAAAATAACCTATCACGGACTTTGTCGAATCATTCGAATATTGACATCACCCATGCAGAGTTTACCACCTTCCTTTATTGAAAGGTACATACGAACTCCATAGTTTATTCGAGCGGAGTTCTATTATAGATATCGGAGGAAATACGAAGAGAGACAAAAAGACATAATCCGCTGGTGAGCTGGGACTATAGCACTATAAATGTGACTGTAATATAATTTTGTAATAGTGAATCTATTTGATTTTTATCTGTGCGAGTACGAAATAAATTTCTTCTAAATCTAACAGGCGTAACAAAATAAAAAATCTATCAAGAATGTCATATATATTTTATTTTATATTTATATCTTTTTACTTTTTACTGAATTTTGTCTCGATATTTCTGTATTTAACTAAATTCTGTATTTAAGTTTTAACGTTTACTGGCTGTCAGGTGCAACTGCTGAAACACACCTATAGGGACTGTGTAACAGATTTTCAACTCAAGGGTGCTAACAGCCTGAAGAAACGTTACAATCAAAAGTGTCTTTCACGTCATAAAAAAATTCAATTAATAAATAAACCATTTTGGGAATATCAAAATATTTTATACAAAAGTTTATGTCATATTTAAAAAGATTAATGTTTTTTGACCTTACATTTCGCATTCCAAATGCAAAAAGGGTGTATCATAGTTAGGGTTTTATACCAAAAGGATACATAAAAATAAATCTATTTTGGCTTTGGATTTTTTATATATTTTAAGCTTAGAAAATGTCTTAAATGTAACTGACAGTTAAAAAGTGTATGCGTAATAAATCCATATACGATCTTTGCAGTTGTAAACCAATCTCTTCCACAGTCCGCCCGAAACTTTTTAACCGCTCTAAAGATAGATGCACAGAACAAAATTTTAAGTATAAACATGTATTACTATTATATGTATAACATCGAGACCACTTAATGATAAATAAATATCTATTTTAGATTAATATAATGATATTTTAAACTTGCTTTGTATTAAACTCTTGAGTGCAAGCTCAAATTTAGAGCTAATTTCAAAGCAGCAAAAAAAATTTGAAACAGTCATAAGGAGTGCCGACAGACGACAGAAGTGAACACTCAAAACAATGAAATGTGTTCTCTTTTGAATTATCAAATGAATTATAGTATGAACTATTTAAACATAATTTGTAAATTGAAATTATCATCATTAGTTTGGTTTTCACATCTATTGGCACTCCGAACAACGATTATATACATTTTTAATACACTTTATTGATTAATACAACATATGATAGACCACACAATTTCAATATATTCTTGAGAATTTGATGTACGTCCGGAAAAACTTAGATAATCTGGATTTAGTAAAAGACCGACATAATGTAAATACCAGAAACCATAACAAACTGGTCTCTCCATGTTTCAGGCTTACTAAGACCAGTAACAGTTTTTTAGGTAATAGTGTTAGATTTTATAACAAAGTCCCAAAACACATTACCGATTTGCCGGATAGTAGGTTCAAGTGTTATGTCAAGCGGGTCTTAATAAATAATGGTTATTACAGGGTGGATTAGTATGTGAAAGATAGCGACGTCTGAAAGTGACGCCTCTCTCTGTGCAACCACTAAAAACGAATGTGTCTATTGTTGTAATAATAAAAAAAAATATGTTAGTTATTATGAAAAGATAAACCAGATCGAGTTTCTTGCCGGTTCTTCTCGATGAATGGGTTGTTTTCCGAACCGGTGGTAGTTTTGACGTTCATAAGTGCCTTCTCAGGGCCTAAATTGAATAAAGAGTATTTTGATTTGATTTGAATATATTAGACGTATACAGGCCGCTACACTACGCGTCGCTATTCTAACGAAAACCGCGCAATTGTAATACGCTCGGTCACGCTTTACGACCATGTCATGACGCGAAATCATAACTTTATCTCCTGCCAAAAATACCGCTTAAAGAAGTTTGCACTGCAAAAATATTGGCGAACACTATATGTTCATTCGAGTATGTGACAAATAGTAGTCGATATGTCTGTGATGGCTCGGAATACGCACCGCTAATTGGGTCACAACACAACGTACAGATTGAAATCAAACAGGGCTTGAAATAGAGTAGATGTGATTTACTATGGCCTTTGTAGATATATTCAATCATGTTATAACGATAAATGTAGACCTGTTTACCAGCTGGTGTCTATAGCTTTGTTGTTATTAAAAAGGGTTTTATTGTTTACTCGAAAATACATACTTTATCTGTATTTATTTTTTATGGGCTGTCTCTTATTTTAAAAATAAATTAAATCGTAATTTGGTCATTATTACTAAACCCCTGTAACGCATTTTATAGATCTTGCGTTACTTCTGTAAAGTTTTATCGTTATTTGTTACTCATAGAGAAGAATGTAACGTATAGTCTGCGTCAAACTTTTCAATCGTTGTGAAGTAGATGCGCAGAACACAAATTTACGTATTAGAAGGACGCAGGTGAGGTGAAAGGGGAGCAGGATCGCCCGCGCTCGTACCTTTCCCTTACGGCACCCACGTTGACACGTGTGTATCAGTGTCAGTGCTAGTTACAGTACAGCCGCATTCAGAACAGTTTGTTGTTATTACACGTTATTGCTATTTTCGTTGTTTTCTTTGTCTTGTGGATATTTTTTTATTGTCTCTCTCTACTGTTACTTATTGACATTTACATATAGTGATCAGTTATTTTAGATTCCTCTATTACTTTATTTTTTAGATACAATTGTTCTTTTCCAATTTTTATTTTTATTTTTATTTTATTACCCCAGTAATAATTTCTTTTCTATTGTCTGTTCATTTTTATCTTGTATCACGTACGTATTCCTAAATATATAATAGTTCTTTGAAAAGTAATGTATCCTCTACTAAGTGTCTCGTCAAATACGAAGATCAATTTAATTCGGTTGTGACTAACACTTACACTGAATAACATTTGTGAAAATTATTTCTATGTTTTTAATACCTATAAGTACTATTGATAATTATATTCTATGAAAAAATAATATGTACAAAATCTAATTGATAATAGAGAAGTATTTTTTGAGTTAACTGACAGAGGGACAACATTGTCTTTATTAATTTAGTACAGAGAAATGAGATAGAAATAGAGATATATTAATATAGATTAGCCCTATGCCTATCCGGAGCAATGGCTGATTCAATACTACTATCGCTAACACCAAAACTACCAAACCAAAACCGAAACTAAATTAACAAAAACCCTGCTTAGTGTGTAAAATAATCTTCTTTTTAAAAACGATGTTCCTAGAACAATCAGTTCAGTTTGTGCATAGTTTGTCATTAAATCTTAAGAATGTTGCCGTAATTACAAATATTTAATTATTAAAGTGGCCACTGACTAAAAAATAGAAAGGTAACTCTTAGGTCTGTCAAAAACAGATTTTAATTTGAATGATCTTTGTAGCCATTTTAAAAAGTAAAAGACTTAAAATGATAGTTAATTATTTCTTGGTCATAAATATAAAATATATCATCGTATGTATCATTCGAAGTCCGGACCAAATGTATATTGCAATCATATTATCTATATATATATATATATATACTAGCGGACCTGGCGGACGTTGTCCTGCCTTGATAATAAAAAATATAAATCCCAAAAGTCAACCGCAGCGCCACCTACCGGGTCCAATTGTGAATCTAAACCATTCTCGAATCTCCACGAACACACATAAAAAATTTCATCAAAATCGGTCCAGTCGTTTAGGAGGAGTTCAGTCACATACACACGCACACAAGAAATATATATATTAAGACTAGCGGACCTGGCGGACGTTGTCCTGCCTTGATAATAAAAAATATAAATCCCAAAAGTCAACCGCAGCGCCACCTACCGGGTCCAATTGTGAATCTAAACCATTCTCGGATCCACTGGAACACGCACACAAAATTTCATCAAAATCGGTCCAGTCGTTTAGGAGGAGTTCAGTCACATACACACGCACACAAGAAATATATATATTAAGATATATATATATATATAATAAGAATGTATGTGTAACGTGCCGGTACTTATTAGATTTTTGTGAAAAAATTCTTTGCAGTGTTTAGTAATATCTAATAAAATACATTTCAATAATTCTTAGAAATGTCTCTCTGTCCGTTTGTTTGAATACGCATCACTGCTAAAGTACTGCGTTCACGATAAAACATAGTTAGAGATTTTGCTTCCGTCGACAGCGCTTAAGACTGCCTCGATTTCTCTTTTCTTAGGAGTATTGTTAAATCTGATATTTTCTAATATATGCATTAAATCATTCGCTGTATAAAGGGCAGTTTTGATGTACATTAACACTCAAAATAATTAATGTATGTATGTGTATGTGTAAAAAAAAAACAATACTGTAAGTTATCCTTAGGTACTAGACAAATACTATGGAGACATTGCTGTAGGTAGTTTTCAGATGTAGAATTCTGTAGTACATTACTGTTATGTATGTAATAAGATTTAGCCCGGATTTTTAATGTAAACGCGTGAAATCTCTTTCTGATGGTTTTATTCATATACGTGGATTCTTATTCATATAGATATCTGTATATAAATTATTATTAATAAACATTTTGTTTTAAATTACGAACTTAACAAAATAAATTGTTTTAATTGGTGCGAACTGTCCTTTTTCACATCGTCAAACACGTGACACAATTAGGGTTGCCACCGCTTGGATAATTAAGCCGTATTTTGGGACTATACAAAGCCGGCCCGTGGCAAGTTAGTCCATTACCGGGCGCCTACCAAAGTTAACGGGCATCCTCTATTCTAATTTCTACCCGCTTTTATAGTGCGCAACAACTACGTACCTGTTATTTATGCTAAATTCTCTACGCGTTGCACATTTCAGCTTTTATAACTCGGAGAAAGTTTAAGGATAAAATATTTTGAGAGAACGGTTTTGTTTGTGTTTTCGTTTTTGTATAAATTATTTTTCATAAAAAATTAGTAAATTATTATGTCTTTTTTAGAGTATAACCCTGGATTTTAGTTTGTTATGTAGTGATTTTTATTTGTTACTAGCTGCCCGCTTCGGCTTCACACGACTATACTAAAGAAGAATATGAGATCAAATTCTCCCTTTCACTGAATATAATAACAACTGAACGTCACTCTGTCAATTCTGTAAATATTTTGTGAAGATCTTCCTATTGTATTCTATTTCACTCACTCTCTCAATTTTTTCTACTGAGGTATCTTAACCCGAATTTTTCACTTATCCGTATGATTTTTAAACATGTTCTCTCGTACAAACCTTGTTCTGACTATTATAAACACAACAAACAAGTTAGCCAAATAGTTATAGCCGTTTTGAAGTAACGCACTTATATACATTCGCCAAATGTTTTTTATTTATATATATTCATAAAATTGCTTTATCTGACCCCGTATAGAGTAATATTGTTGACATGTTGGCTAATATAATTTTGGTCACTATGCACATGTGAAGCGGATGAAAAATAATATGGTATATAAATTTTGAAATGATAAACAACTCCCTGGAAACATCTAACATAACAGTTGTAACATTTTTTTTTTTAATTTTTAATTTGTAAAATTTTTTTTTTAAAAAAAAATTGTGAAAAAATAAAATACATTTCAATTTTTTAAATTTAGTTGTAATAAGAGTAACATTTAGTCTCGGTTTTATTAAAATCGGTTCACTCTATCAAAAGTTATTGTAATTTTAATAACGATGCAACTTAAGGACGAGAGATAAGTAAATGGACTTAATTTATTAGTCACTGTTTTTTTCTTCCATTAGGTTCCACGCGGAGGGAGTCGCAGGTACAGCTAGTATAATTATATAAGTGTAAAAACAAAGAAACTGCATAATTACTTTAGAAATGTTTACGTTAACTAAAGTTCAATGACCAGTTTGAACAAATTACTTTACAAACAAGGAATATAAATGATATTGTTCCGCGTAAAACAAAATGTATGTAACAGAACAAACGATAGCATAAATCACTCCCAAGTGGACAAAACGGAAACTATTCGAGATACGAAAACTATCTCTCACGCCAAAAGGGACATATCGGCTTATCGTACTGAATTGCAGCGCGAGCTATTTGTCAAACTTTCGCCGCCATCGAAAACATAAGCTTCCACCTCACCAGTATACATTCGAGACTACGCTATTAATATTTTCAAGTCAAAGCTAGGCCAACATAAAATGGATGCTGGACTTGAAGTCGTGAGTACCTCATGTATAATTCAAAAACAACAAGTTTCAATCGTGATTGTAAGTTGGACAATGCATTCGTCTATAGTTCTGTAATGCGATAGGTTGAGGCAAACAAACACATTGTGGTAAATTACTTTGCTTTTATATTTGTGTTTATACTTTATAGATTGGGTTAATAAATTGTATGATAAGCGAACTCATTATATTATCAACTAGACTAAAATATGTCACTAATTTAAAAAAAAGCTGACTAATTCATTTATTTTATTTTATTTAACTTGGGATCACCAGAGTGTGTTTATTTTAAAAGAGGCGATAAACTCTGCACTCGATCTTTTACAGTCACCAAAAATAAAGTTTCTCCTGGGATTTATTTATTACTAGCTGTGCTCGCGACTTTGTCCGTGTGGAATCTTATGTGGAAACCAGCGATTAATAAAGTCATTGAATGTATCATTTACTTATCTACTTATCTCTCGTACTTACGCCGCGTCGTCATTAAAATTACAATAACTTTTGATAAAGTGGACCGGTTTTAATGAAACAAAGACTAAGTTATTCTCGAAGGTATGTTTATGATTTTCTTGATGTGGTTTCATTGCGAATTCAGTACTTTAGCAGTGATGCGTGTTCATGCAAACTGACAGACAGACATTTCTAAAAATGATTGAAATGTATTTTATTACTTATTTCTAGACACCTGTAACAATTTTTTTCACGAAAACAGAAAAAGTACAGATTGCAATTTTTGAAATTTTTGACAGTCATGTTAGATTTAAATAATCTATATATAAACTAGCGGACCTGGCGGACGTTGTCCTGCCTTGATAATAAAAAATATAAATCCCAAAAGTCAACCGCAGCGCCACCTACCGGGTCCAATTGTGAATCTAAACCATTCTCGAATCTCCACGAACACACACAAAAAATTTCATCAAAATCGGTCCAGTCGTTTAGGAGGACTTCAGTCACATACACACGCACACAAGAAATATATATATTAAGATAACCTGAGATAAATCAATTCTGTACCATTTTCTTGTCTGTTTCTAAACCGGCCATCTTTTTTTTAGTAGCTATTGAAAAACTTATCTGTTGTGAATAAAGTTGATTTTAAAAAATTGGATACAAAAGCGTCAAAGGTGTATGACGTATGGCTGCATACTTTAAAATCGGGAACGTTTGCCAAATAATTCGACCGTCACATTTTTCACAAAACGAATGAAAAAATAAATATAATAAAATCCGAATGCAATTCAAACTGCGGCATTGGCGTATAAGTCAAAGCAACTTTTTTATGGTTCCATACACTTAAAAATGAACTATAAAATCCTTAATCGTTTGTACAGTTTCCAAATTAAAAACTTATTCCAGCTATTCTAATCGTTATGTTAAAAATGAAATACCAGTTAAACTCCAGGCAAACCAGACATTATTTAAAATAAAAGTAAACGATTTGTAACTCTATTGATTCCTGTATAATATTTAATCTTAACCAACCTGTCTCTCTGTTCGCGATAAACTCAAAAACTACTGAATGGATTTTCAATAAGTTTTCACCAGTAGATAGAGTGATACACGAAGAAGGTTAAGGTGTATAATTTGCTAAGGTTTTTTTATTATCAGGACGGGACAACGCCCGCCCGGCACGCTAGTATCATATATGTGAAAGTAAGTAAATCTTGCTCTCTTTCCATGTTACGCTTTGGCTCCTTAACTAAGTAATAGATTATTATAAAATTTTGCATACACATTTTCTAGGGTATAGAAAAGGACAAAGTATAGCTTAAAATCAGAAAGATATACTGTTCTCGAAGGTTAGGTTATATGAATTAATTTGTTACTATTGCCTTAGATTATATTAAATCAAGTGTTATTACTTTTAATATTCTTTTTTTTTAATATATAATACACTATGCGACGCATGGCCTCAGTTAAATGTCCACCGTCAGAGGGTTCGCCCTGGTACGGTCCCCCCGCACCCCAACAGGTGCGAGAAGAATGCAGCGTCAGCGTTTTATATATGGCCTCAGTCACACCTGACATAATGTGAGGACGAGGCCTAGGATGTTACACGTTCATTGTGAAGATTGCTACATTGTATGCTTCAGGAAAAACAGAGGCAAGCAGCGCATTCCACTCCTTCGCGGTTCACATTATAAATGACGAAGCGAAGTACTTTGTCCGGATGAAGGGTATATCAACCGCGAATGAATGGAGGTCTTTACGGCGTCTGGTAGTCCTGAGATGAAATTGAGACGATGGAATTAGTTGGTGCAGATCTTTTGCACATTCCCCAAAGTTTCAAAATTCCCGATACTTTCTTTGCAGAACATGATATTCACATTCAAGTTTCTGAAATAGCAGTACCCAAGGATAGCCAAGTGCTGGTATTACTTTAATAACTGCAATTATTTTTGCTTTGACAAGTAAACCTGTATCAAAAGACAAGTTAAATTACGCGTCGTGGTCATGTATTACCAATTGGTGGATTAGAAAAAAAAAATCAGTTTCTGCTGATCTCTACATTACTCTACATGCGAGCGTAGCCGCGAGCAGAAGAGAGTTACTAATAAAAAAGGGAAAAGAACAGACTTTAATTACTAAATAGATATCTCATATAGAATATAATTAACCGCGAGTCATTTTAGCAAAATATTATCAGTAATAAAACAGAAAAATATTGACGGAACCATCGGATGTTAAAAATATTTCATAGTATAGCATTTTTCATATACAGTCTATTCAATGGACAAACTTTGAATCTTCTAATTTGCGGTCGACTCGTTGTGAATGAAGAGGGACAGTAAATATTAATTCGATGTCCCCGGTTTGCCATCAGTTTGTGTGAGGGATCTCATATGAATATAAAATACGCAGAATGGTCTATTAGATCAGATCGTGATAAATAATTTAGAATCGTAATCCTTTCTGGAAAAAGTACAATGGATTTTCACTTTATATATTTTAATTATTTTCTCATCCGTTGATGATATACCTCTGTACAGACAAAAATCTTTTATTTATTACTAGCGGTGCCCGCGACTCCGGCCGCGTAGAACTTAATGTAAAAAAAACAGTGACTAATAAGATCATCTGAATGTATTAAGTCCATTTACTTATCTACTTTTCTCCCGTACGTAAGTCGAGTAGTCATTAAAATTACAATAACTTTTGATAGAGTGAACCGATTTTAATGAAATGAAATTTTATGATTTTTAATGAAATTTAATGAAATATTATTTAATGAAATTTCTTGGTCAGGTTTTATCGTGAACACAGTACTTTAGCAATGATGCGTGTTCAAACAAACAGACAGATAGACAGACAGACAACTAGACAGACACACAGACATTTCTAAAAATTATTGAAATGTATTTTATTATTTATTCGTAGACACCTGTAACAATTTTTTTCACGAAAATAGAAAAAGTAGAGATTGTAATTTTTGAAATTTTTGTGGGTCTGTCTGTCTGTTTGTTTGTTCCGGGTAATTTCCAAAACGGCTGGACCGATTTTAACGGGAATTTCACTGGGAAGCAGCTAAAATTACAGCGAGTTGTTTAGGCTACTCTAATATAGACTAGCTGTTAACCGCGGCTTCGTCTGCAGTGCTATCTCCAAAACGGTTGAACCGATTTCCACAGGACTTTCACTGGAAGATAGCTGACCTTATAAAAGTAATTTAGGATATTCTATTTTAGATTAGCTGTTAGCCGTGACTTCGTCCGCATGAAATTTAGCAAAAATATGTTGTTCACTGTAAACATGTGCGTAAGACGTACGTTGTACTCCAAGAATAAATAAAAGATAGAAAAGATATATGTAGTCTCTCAATAGATCGTATCTGTGAAGTGGCTTGTGCAGAGATGGATAAATTAATTATACTTTGTGTTTATATACCTCCATCATCAAATATTTGTCAATTCCTACAAAAAATGGAGGAAATTCTTATGAGAATTTTGAATAGTAATAAGCGGGTTTTGGTCTGTGGTGACTTTAATATAGATATCTTAAGTATGTCAACGGAGATCACTAAGTTCACATCTTTATTCAAGTCGTTTAACCTGGATCCTCTTTTTAATGAGCCGACCAGATGGACGTTTCAATCTGCATCTTGTATTGATAATATTTTTAGTAACTTCAAGACCATTAGCAGTAGTATTGTTACTGGGATACGCTCTGATCACAAAGGACTCCTTGTTAAAATAAGTTGTGATAAACCTAGTGCTGACTGCAAGAAACAAACTAGACTTATATCGAAAAGTAGACTAGATCTTTTAAATCATCATATTGCACAATGTCTATCTTCCAAAACTTTTAATAATCAAGATCCAGATTGTTATTATGACAATTTTTTTAGTATCATAAGCACTGAATTCAGTAAACATTGCCCAAGAAAGGTTATTAATGTAAAGGAAAAAACTAGTTTTAGTGAATGGGCAACAACAGGCATTAAGAAAAGTAGAGATCGACTGTATGATCTTTATTATAGGAGATCACTAACAAGTAGTGAAACCTTTCATGCTTATGTTAGAAATTATTCTAAAGTTTTTAAACGTGTTTGTATTGCTGCCAAAGCAAAGTTTTTGGGAAATAAAGTTCTCGAATCTAGAAATAAGGCCAAAACTGTTTGGCATATTATAAATAAAGAATTAGGTAAAAATAAAATAAATGATAATTCACTTAATCTAAATGTCGACGGAGTACATATTTCCAAAAGTACAGAGGCAGTAACTGTTTCCCAAGATTATTTCACTAATATACCTTTACAAGTAACAAAAGATATAACATCAACAGCCCAGGGTGCAGCAGCTCTTTTAAAAAATATGAGTGCACCTATAGATTCAAAATTTAAATTCTTATCTATTAGTGCAGGTGAAATAATAAGGACCTTCAAGCAATTAAATTTAAAACACACCGAAGCCATATGGGATATATCGGTAACAGTAGTACAGTCTTTAATTGTTACTATTTCACCACATTTGGCTAATATATTTAACCAGTGTGTAGCAAAAGGAACTTTCCCCAATTTAATGAAAATAAGCAAAGTAGTTCCTTTGTTTAAATCAGGCTGCAGAAGTAATTTAGAAGTAAAGAAGTAAAGAGGCTCTTATTTAAAATATCGTTGTCAGAAAGTTAGCATACAAGGGGTAACCTCTGCAGGATCCTTTGCGCGAATTGGTGTCCCACAGGGCTCTATTCTAGGACCGTTCTTGTTCTTAATATACATAAATGATCTGCCGCTAATGGTCAATAACTGTGCTGACATGGTGCTTTTTGCAGACGATACTTCAATTATATTTAAAGTAAAAAGGACAGATTCAGAGGTTGGGCACGTAAATAATACTTTAAACGAAATTTCTCATTGGTTTGCATTAAATAACTTAGTACTTAATACAGGTAAAACAAAATGTATGAGATTTATTTTGCCTAATGTGCCACAGGTTGATAATACTGTATTTTTGGGTATCACACTAGATTCAAAATTACAATGGGGTCCTCAAATTAAACTGATTTTTAATTTATATTATTATAAATATAAAATATTTTATAAATTTTTAAATTTTAAATTTCAAATTAAATTAAACAAGTGGTGCTAGATTTCCACCACTTTTTTAGTTCTAGTTTTTAGATACTTGGTCCTTGTCTAACAAAATATCATCACTACATAGTATAAAACAAAGTCGTTTTCTCTGTCCCTATATCCCTATGTATGCTTAAATCTTTAAAACTACGCAACGGATTTTGATGCGGTTTTTTTTAATAGATAGAGGGATTGAAGAGCAAGGTTTATATCTATAATAACATCCATTAAATAGTGGAGAAATACTGTTATTTTTGAGGTTTCTAATGTGATGTTGTAAATAATTACATTTTTTCCGCTTACATTGCAAGAAACGCAGGCGGGCCACGGGCAGTAATGAAAAAATCAAAACTACTGGATCGATTTTAATCATTTTTTCAGTTAATGACATAGGCTATATATTTTATACCCGAGCGAAGCCGAAGCGGGCCGCTAGTGAACTATAAAGTTCTTAAAGTTTTAAGAATCTATGATTTTTATAAGCGTTATGCATTCAGAGATTTGTGTTTTCTTGCCGCGGAAAAACGTGGTAAGCAATGTGGAGCATATGTTTTTTCCTCTGTAAATAAAATATATTATGAGAGTATCAGCTATATAATATATAGCTCTATAACTCATCAATAGTTCACAGTGCAGTTTGCTGACATCATTTTGATTTAACATAATTTTTCGCCCTTGCCTTGAGATTTACTGTTTACTTTGCTAATCTATTTATATTATTTACTAGCTGATCCGGGCGTGCGATGCTGTGGCTCAGTTATTGAAAAAGAAATTCAAAATTTAATCGTGGAGCCATCTATGAGATACATATATCAGTCGGTCCTACAGTTGTCTGTCAACACACTAATTTAAAGCCCCATCT
Organism: Antheraea yamamai; assembly: GCA_036509395.1. Taxonomy (NCBI): domain Eukaryota; kingdom Metazoa; phylum Arthropoda; class Insecta; order Lepidoptera; family Saturniidae; genus Antheraea; species Antheraea yamamai. Next base: position 6,866,673 of record AP028431.1, on the reverse strand, counting down.
GTTCGAGACTGATGAAATTTACAATTAATAACAATAATCAACATTAACAATATAATTTGTAATTATAAGCTACTGAGGCCATTAAGCGAAATATATTATGTTACCTATCAAGTTGGACCAAATTATACTTAAATACCAACTTTCATGAAGATCGGTTGAGTAGTTTCGGAGTTCATCGCGGACAAACACCATGACACTGCATCTTTATATATTTAGACTTATAGAATTACTATTATATGTCACCGATAAATTATTTACTCTTTGCCACAACATTTGTCGTATAAAGTCGGTTATTCATTTATTAAAGCACAAGGAAGTCACAACTCCCTTACATTTTTGAAACATAGAACATGAAACAATAATTCAACTCTAACGTTACAACTGGTAAAAATTGTAAGATTATATCTACTCTCACGTCTACCACGTAGCCTCTCAATGTTCCCGCCCGGTCTGGACACCGTCCAAAACTCGCTAATGGAACTCCGTACGTCTGTTACTGACCACTTCACAATCAACGACCGTAGAAGACTTCAGCATAAAAGTTATAAAGCAACTGATTTACGTCAGCGACAAAGCGTGCTACACACATACTACTACACACTACACACACAGAAATCTGTATAAAAACATATTATAAAAAACGCAAGAGATTATTTGTTTCTCCTTTGTTTGAACACGCTTATCTCTGCAATTTCTAATCAAATTTGAAATATGTTTATGGATTCCACATTCCACTAGCTTTTGCCCGCGGCAACGCGTTACTGTAGATTCAGTCTATCCCTCGGGAATAATACATTTTTGTTAGATGAAAGGTACTCTATGTCCTTTTCTGTACTCCTGGTAACGGGTATACAAAATTTGATAATGAGCGGTTGAGTAGTTAAGACGTGATGACAGACAAACTCACTTTCACATTCATAATATTAGTTAAAATCTATTAAGAAATGCTATAGATTCTCCAACATTGGATTGGAATTAATGGCAGAGTAAATACTATACAATTGATATTAAACTAGCTGACCCGTGCAACTTCGTTTGCATCAAATTGGTGATCACCGGTTTCAATTGTATTTTTAAATGCGAAAAACTTTAATAAACCTAAAACCCGATAGCAGCCACACCTACCGTTTCCAATTGTAAATCCAAAGTATCAAGGGACTCACTCAAACATATACCCAGATGGTATGTGAGAAATCTTTTAAAATAAGCCCACAACCCGTTCGTAGCATCATCTACCAGGTTCAATTAAAATAAAACCTAACCTACATATATTGGCGGTAATGTAAAAAAAGCTTGAGAAGTCTATGGATCCCCAGTTGGAACGAAGGTCCTTTCCCTTTTTTGTAGACGTTTACTATACAGTCAGTATAGTTTACATTATAAAATATCAAGTTGATAGAGTTCAATTGTAAATTAAACATAAAATATATTCATAAAATAAATAATAATAACTTAAACACTGAATGATATCATAACTATTTTCAACTTGTATTAAAACTTTTTCACACTGCATTGTATTGAAGAAAAATATAAATATTAAAAAGATATGAGCATATTGCGTCAACTGTCACTTGCTGCAACTATTCGTCTAAGAGCTAGCAACGGTTTCGACAATGAATTCGAATAAGCCAGTTTTTTATATATCTTTATGTTCTTCCAAACAGCGTGCGGGCTACCTGGCCGCCGGTAAACGTTGCGTTTATTAGTGCATATCGCATAAATTGTATTCGCGTACAATTCGCGTTTCAAATTATTAATTTTTATGTGATTTAGAATGTTTTGTTTTTCACTAATTTTGAAACGCTACTAAAACATGAAATTATTATTGCTAGACATTTTTGTTATTAACAATAACATGCCCGATGCCATTTTTTGTAAATAAAAAAAAATGTTCAAACCATGATAAGATAGCTGTAATTTTAATATTACTTTATTTAGACATAAAAGAGAGTAAATTAAAAATAATATGTATAGAATAACTTAGCTATAGCCATAGTTAAGCGCAACACTGGCTGTATGATAAAGACAGCGATAATTGAAGAAGCGCCTGTTATAGACGCATGTATTCAAGATGGCGTGAGTCCCAAGTCATATGTCTATGTTTATCATTGTTTACGGTGAAATCTCAATATCATAATGGTTAATAAAATGAAATATGTTCTTGTTTTTATGTTCTGTTCAAAATAAAATGGTTTGAAATGGCTTATTTTATTTATAAAGAATACCATCGTGCACATTATTGTCAATAACAAAATTGTCTGGCAGTGATAAATTCATGTGTTGAATAGCGTGTAAAAGTTATTGAAAAAAAATGTTCCTAAAATTATTTATAAATCAAAATTTTGACCTGTAAAGGTGTGATGCGCATTAAAAAACACAACGTTAACCGGTTATCAGGTATCCTGAATATTGTTTTGCAGAATATAATATATCTTAATATTAAATAACCAGCTTTTCTAAAATTCTCGTTCTTCCAACGTTGCTGGCTCTTGTACTAAGGTGTCGCAAAAAAGTCTAATTTCATTAACTAAAAATTTTTGTTTTTCATTATCCTGGAGAAATTCCTGCATTTTATGAGACAAAAAGTATACTAGATGTAACCTTGTAATATTAGGTATCACTGTGTCAAGTTTCATCAAAATTGGTTCAGTACTTTCAGAGTGATACGTGTTCACAGGGACAGAAAGACAGACAGACAAAAATTGTAAATGGATTACCGATCTAAATTTTTAAAAAATATTTAATGTACAGATTTGGCTTTGTTACAGTTTTATTATAGTACTAGCGGGCCCGGCAGACGTTGTCCCGCCCTGATTATAAAAAAATCCTGGAAAAATTATATACCAAAACGTTCCTCGTGAATCACTTTATCCACTGGTAAAACATAAAGATCTTCAGTAGTTTTTAGTTACGCACACACCGCGAGCTTACTTTTCTCTTTATAGCCTATTAAATATAATACCTAATTTCTACACACATGAACCAATACATCCATCCCATCTCCAACAGCACTTCCCTCAACATTTCTTTTTTATAACACCTTCGTCCCGCGAGCCAAAAAGCCCTCCCCCCCCACTCCCCATTTTACAAACCCCCAACCAATCTCCCATACATCTACCAAATAATATAATTAGAGGAATATTCAAATATAAGGTTTTACCCAGGCAGCAAACAAGCACGCCCACCATAAATTACCGCAACATGACAATTACAACACCATGGCACCTGTGTGTCCATCTTAAGAGCGTGTTTCAGCCCCTTCTTGAAGATATTAATACCTCAAAATTAAATAGAATTTAGTAAAGGAGGTAACACTTCACGACTTCATTTACTTAATATAGGAAAATAATATCTTTCCATTTTTAATTCATTGCAAACGAGTGTTATATGCATTATTTCCAGATTTATTCCTTAAACTCATTTTTTATTACATACTAGCGGGCTCGGCAGACGTTGTCCCGCCCTGATTATAAAAAAGTCTTGGACAAATTATATACCAGAACGTTCCTCGTGAATCACTTTATCCACTGGTGAAAACCGCATAAAGATCCGTTCAGTAGTTTTTAAGTTTATCGCGAACAGACAGACAGACAGACGCGGTAGGGGACTTTGTTTTATACTATGTAATGATTAGATTAGATCATCTATGTGTAAAATACTTTCCAGAACACACAGTATTGACCAATACTTCAAAATGAAATAATAAAATTCATATTGTGATCTAAATTAAGTACAGACAAAATAAAAAAAAAATTACGTTGTCTATCGTAAGATTAATAGAGGAAAATGCAGGCTGTAATAACTAAAAAAGCATGACGTCACAAAATTTGAAAATAAATATGAAAAAGGCAGTATAAGGAAGCACGCCTCTAAAGCCTGGAACCGGGAAATGATGCTCGTTAAATTTTCAATCTCCACGAAGCCGAGCTAATGACAGCTCCAGTCATTACACGATGGATTTTATACCATGTCCCATAGAAGCGATAGATTGTACATTTCATAAATTCGTAGTTCTTTGATGAAACTTCCGGATAATATTTCCAACTAATAAGATTTTTTTATTATAAAAGTATTAATGAGTTTTTTAATATTTACTATGTGCAGCATCACGAAGTACTGAACAGTACAACAGAACTAGCTTGACATAGGAATAGAATGGCGGTTAAATCGTTGGTGTCGAATTTTAATGCACTTATTTACCTATAACATGATTAACACACTATTTATACATGAAATTCCAGGCAGACAACTCACAGGCACAGAGTATGTATAATTTTAATTCAATTCCTTTCATTTTGTGAAACGCAGACACTTTTGGTAGATAAACCAGTGGGCGCTACTTACTAGCTGCGATAATTTTGTACTACTGCGACTAATATCATAAACGTTTTTTATTATTGTCATATGTTGTTGAATTAAAAATATTTATGATAATGTTCCAAAAATGTGCTTAAATTTCATATTATAATTTCCATAGTCTTTGTATTTGCAGATTACTAATAATAGCATATTATCTGGTTATGGTCGTTATTTATAGTAGTCCGGTGAAGCTGTAAAGACCTTGCCAGGTCAATAGCGTAGTCAGTTTGAGGAAAAAAGAAATCGTTATTTATATATATTTTTATAGGTCCAAGTGCTTGAGTATAATCCCACATGTTTTTTTTAATGACTGAGATTTGACCCTCAATCTACAGGGTACCTCTATCGCGGGTAGACAGAGACCTTGTCTAGATTATTTTATTTAAAAATCTTCTTTTTGTTGAGTTGATTACTAATTTGATTTCTAAGTATTTTCTTCCTTTTTGTTTTTTGATTTTTTATTTCCAATTCATGTTTTACTTATTTATTTTCTCTTTTATTTTTAATTATTATAGTTTTATTTACGCTTTTTGTATCAATTTTCATTTTAATTCAATTTCTCTATCCCACATAATGTTAAGTGCTAGAAGCCTAGAAACCGAAGTTAGATAAAGTGCTTATTATTGAAACGTATTCCTTATTCAGCTAAGTTTAGTTAACATAGTGGTGCTATGTTGAAATATCATCTGAAACTTATTTCGTTTCCAGTTCTGAAGAACTCGATATCATTTTCTCTGACGAGCGTATTCCTGGATGTCGCTATATATAATACTACACCTCCGTTACACTTATTGCGGCCACTGCAACTCTCAAGTGCAGCTGACGAAACAAACCTTGGATGCTTGGCGACAGATTTAAAAAAAAAGGGTTAGTAGCAAGCCAGGTGGTTATTAAGAAAATACCTACTATCATACAAACTATATAACTAACATGACCGAAACAGACACCTACTTTGAAACATGACATGAATCTATACAGAAATGAAATTCAACCTTAAAGCATCCTTTTTCTTTTAATATACGGATTGATACAATAGAGAAAATATACAACAAGACAACAAATTAGTGTTGGAAAACTCAAAATTGTCTTTAGGAAATGCTTAAAATTAATATTTGTTTAGTCACAGAGAGCGAACAGGGAAGAGATGTTATTAACAGATATTGAACAAACTCAGGCGGACTTTGCAAAGTAAAGTTTTGAACTCGTGTTATCATTTGCTTGTATATGGTGAATATGGTATGTATACTATATAAGTTTTAGCATACAATCTCATCTGATATTAATTGACGATTTACTTTAAGATGGTCAAACATTAAAGCTACACAAGTATAATGACTTTCATTTGCAGCTACCTGAATACACCTATAGGGGCTTGGCGACAGATTCCCGTCTTAAGGGTAGCAGATAACCAGACGCATATAAGCTCTACCACCTTTTTTATGATGATGATTTCATCACGTTATTTCTCCAGCTCATAACATATCCTACGTTGATTGACTGACTGAGCCATCATGGTTTCCCTTCGCCCAAAGATTTAGTACAAAATATATCTGCCAATTGAATAGAATAATAACAAAGGAAGGTATGACGATTGTACAGACTCGGCCTCTATCGAGGTAGGTTCGAATTTTGTAATAGGCCGAAGCATTCAGTCAAGGAGAATGTTGTCATGAAAACATTGTACGTTGAGATCACCATGGTATGAGAGAAACTAGTAGCTATCAATCTCTATTTTAAAAAAAAGTGTGCGTGTACTTATGTACACGCGTTAGAAGTTATACTTCTTTGGCGTAACAAGATAAAAAAATCTTTTCAAAAATTTTATCTTTCGCCTTATTCTACGTTTGTAGAGAAAACGACACAAACAATGGAAAAAGGTATTTAATACATTGAAAGTTTTAATACAAACAACAATTACAAAGAAACAAAATGTTGACTATAGCTAACTTCAGGGTGTCGGTTGTTCGTGACGGTGTGCGCGCGCATCGTAAAAATTTACTCTCATCATTTTTCCCTAACGCGCCAAAAGAAGTATAATTTCAAAAATCTATCATCAAGCATCGGCAAGAATTTCCCACAGCTGCAGTTAAAAGCCAGTCACTAGGTTTATCTAGTTTTAACATGACCTTCTTAGGCCACATTGTACTTCAACATTAGGTTAAATTTGAAGAAATGCTTAATCCTACCAATTATTTATTTTTAAATAGCTATTGACTCATTTGCTTCATTGCACTGTTCGCTGAGATGTATATTAAAGTATCAGATGGTAGCGAGTACGAAAGATAAAAGGTAATTGGTCAATATATTACGATATCTCGACTATAAACCTCTCCAAAGAATCGCAGAGTGCTTGAATAATTAAAATCAAGAACATTTTAGCAAATTTTGTTATTTTCCCATTCGGGAATATTTTATGAGAGACTTAAATATGCTACTGGTAGTCATTTTGTATCGACACAGTTTTAAACTCATGATATTTCCACATATTACCTATATTATCTAATGTAGTAGAAAATATTCTAAAACATGTCCAAAGAACAGACAATAAATACATCAATATTAATCATGTAAATCAGTTCAGAGCTTTTCGAGTTACAAGAACATTAATGAGATAGACATTACCTTTTATAATTCTAAGGATATAAATTCATAAGTCAAACATTATTCAGGATATAAATAATGTAATACTTAAAAACATTAACCGTGTTATTACAAAAAAACTTAAATACGTATTAAGTACTTGCTTTAAAAAGGTTTCGTAATAAATGCACTGCGCTCGCCCGAGGCAAATTCGCGTTATCCTTTTTCGCAAGTCCAACCTAACGTAACCAAAGCGAGACAAAAGTGCAAGATGGCGAACATTCAGCGACCGCGATGCATTTAATACGAAACCTTTCTAAAGCAAGTATTCAATACGTATTTAACTTTTTTGTAATAACACCGTAATAGTTTCTTGTACTTATTATAAGTAATGTTTTATAGTTTCAATAAAAAGAGCTCCTAATAAATTCCATCGTCAATATAAATTCGAATGTTTTTTATTGTATCTTTCCTCAAATAGTATGTAGTATACTTTGGAATAAATGGAATATTTATCTAATATTACACGAGGGTGTTTTCATTAGTTTTCTCGAAGTATTCTGTCTCCGCATTTACTCTGAGTACAACAAGTTCTTATTAGTTTTTGAGTTCACTTTATATTAAGTCCGATGTTCTGAAAATTGACTATGTAAAAAATATATCTGTGTATATAAAGGATGAGCCATCGAAAGTTCAACTACCCTAAGAGCGTCGCGCTGGAAATAACTGCCTTGTTTTCTTATAAAGTTTGCGTCACAAACAATCTATTTTAAGTTGTTTTGTTGTTTAATAAAATTAAGTTAATAACACAAGATTATGAGTAAAATAAAAAAATCCACTACATGACAAGATAATATCCCGCCAAAAACTTCACAACGGAAACCACCTGAAGCACTTTTTGTATGTTATGTCCCAGGCTAGACGTGTTTTGGCCATAGTACATAATAACCCTCCTGGTAAAAAGTTTTTTTTTATCACTCGTTGAAAGGATTGTTTTGTAAACATAACTTTCATAAAAATAGTCCTAATTTGATCTTCTTTTTTATATTACGTTTCCACAAGGTCTTTATATTTAAAAAAAAAAAATATAAAGGTTTCTGAATCTTAAACTTAAAAATGAGTTTAAAAAAAAAATTGTACCCTTAGATTTTTAAACTTTTATTAATTCTTCAATGTTTTATAAACCTTTCCTGGAAATTGATTCTCTGTAAATATACTACTTATTTTCGATTAAAAATAAATTTGAAATCAACAAAATGAATACACAAATATATTTTTTTTTTATCTTTATTTAATTTAGGGACTTAGGTTCACATAGAACATGTCAGTCCCATCGTACCCTAATCGTAAAATATTCACAAAAGAGACTTAGACATATACTTCCTCACTTGCAGGTGTAGACAAGATTCTATGAAAGCTACCCTGATCTAATCTATTGAGTTTTAACTCATCGATGACAGATTTTCTTTGGGCTTTATTGCGGTCACATTCCATCAACAAGTGTTGCAAGTAAATATAAAATTAGCGCATAAACTTGACATAAATAAAATACTTATTCAAAACTATTCCGCCTGTAGGTTATAACACAAGAGATTTATAGGGATAGCGATATGGAAGTAATGAAATAACCTCTTGAACTTTTGAAATCACTCATAGTACCCAAGGCCTTACCGTTACAGAAAAGATAGGACCACGCAGTTCACGTCTGACGATATTGGACGAAGTCGAATTATGTGCATTCCCGGACAAAGGGCGGGGGCACGCGCCAAGGGAATGCCCTCTTTGTGGTAATGCCCCGTTTTCAATCATGTTGAATTCTTTCTATATGAAGGAATATTGTAATGTGACATCACGATGTTCTATTTTCATAATCACAATATCTTCACTTAATATCAGATGACTACTAATAAATACATATTATATTATTATTTATCAGTGTATTACGCTTGTTGTTACGATATAATTTAGTTGAGTTGAGTTTTATTTCCAGACAACTCAGATCACTTGGAGACCCTGAGGTTACTATACCTGTATATAATAGCGTCATTCGAAGTATTCTGGAGTACGGTTGCCAAGTGTGGAAGCCGTGCTATGATGTACACACAAAAAGAATTGAGCGTGTACAAAAGCGCTTAGTATATCATTTAACATTTTGTGATAAAAAATGTAAATCCTTAACATCGTATGAAGCTAGGCTTTTACATTATAAAATGAAAACCCTACGTGATAGACGTAAAACAGCAGATATAATGTTTCTATATAAATTGATTCATGGTTTGGTTGACTGCGATTACTTACTTCAACAGGTCAAGATTGTAGTGCCACGTCATGGAAGTCGTACAGTGAATAGAAAAACTTTCATGACACCTTATTGCAGAACCAATGTTGGTCAACACTCTCCTCTTTATCGCATGTTTTCGGAATACAATGAGATAAATCAATTTGTTGATATATTTAGTTGTTCCTTGCGTGCATTTCAATTTAAACTAAAAACTATGTTATTATAACTATATTTCTAAGCATGGTAATTTTGTAAGTAAGCTGTGTTCACTGTTTTAGGACTCACACTCAGATTTGTATTTAATGTATGTTAGCTAATGTAAGGTAATTGATTGTTTGTGTGACGTCTAGTTTGTGGACCAAATAAAAAAAATATATATAAGCTACGTAAGGAGACAATACGAGGGATTGGGCACTCGTCACCACCGTGGGATCATAAAAACCATATCATATACAATATTAAATCCTGATTTGAAAAGACTATCGTCTTGCACCTGATACAGTAGGCACCTCTTAGTTTTAGATTTAATATAAATTAAATTTTATCATTAACTAGCGGGCCCGGCAGATGTTGTCCCGCCCTGATTATGAAAAAATCCTTGATAAATTATATACTAAAACGTTCCTCATCAATCACTCTATCCACCGGTGAAAACTGCATGAAAATCCGTTCGGTAGTTTTTAACTTTATCGCGAGCAGACAGACAGACAGACGCGGTAGGGGACTTTGATTTATACTATGTAATGATATAATATTAATAACAACTATATTAAATGTGTTTTTTTATATCTCGGAGGCGCACCCCACATAATGATGTCTCTTAAATACAGATGGGTAAGAAATGTATTAAGTAAGAGATATAAACTAAGACACTACTATTAATTTTAAAATTTAATAAAACAAGGTGTGTCGTAAATATACACTATAGAAGTGAAAGTAGTATTACAGGTAAACATTCTAATTAATAAAGACAACGTCACGCGTTCCCGGGCGGTCACCCATCCATATGCTGACCGCCCCAGACGTTGCTTAACTTCGTTAATCGGACAAGAACCGATGTTTTCAATACTCTACCCGACACAGTGTTTACGCCCACCACTTTTCGTCACACAAAAACGTTGCCGATCAGAATTTCACTTCAAATTTTTTTATATATTACTTGTTCAATTTCATAAATAAATAAGTAATGTTATTAAAACTTTTCACGTACAAACTTAGAATTCAATGAATAATGATCAAAATTAATACAAACACTCTTAATGTTTAAAGAGCGTGGTATTAAATCTGTATTTCTTAGTTTATTTAATAGAATATTAAACAAGGGACTTGTTTCAAATATGCTACTTCACTACGGCTTACTTAGATAGACTAATGTATGACGTATATGTATGTACTGCGAAAAATAAAATGTTTGTAATCGAACTTTGCTGTTTGTAGGGAAAACAGTGCAATTAGCGGCATTTAATGGGCCGTTGCTATTATAATTTCAGGCGGCAACCAACAGGGTGAAAAACTTCCAAATAGGTTTTATTATATTATTATTGGGTTTTATACTTTGTTTCGTTTACTATAAACGGTGTATGGTATAAACTATGATTTGCGAAGTTTGAATAGTCAACAGTAAATTATTTTTATGTAAAATTAACAAAAGTAAGTTAGTTTTTTTTATATCGTAGAAGGCAAACGAACAGATGGGCCACTTGATGTTAAGTGATCACCATCGTCCATAGACACTTGCAACACCAGGGGAGTCGCAAGTGCGTTGCCAGCCTGTGTTTGGGGTTCCCGTCTCTGGGAAGGTGGGTGATGGAGAGTGGTGGGGAGGTGGGTATCGGGCGCTCTCACTGACCAAACGAAACGCAACAATGCAAGAACATTATTACTTCACGTCAGTTTTCTGTGGGTCGGGTGGTAGTACCCCGGGCGAGCCGACCCATTCATGCTGAAACCAGTAATAGTTTCAGCGTGGCTATACCACCTATAAACTATATAATATATAATTTTATTTTCTTTCAATTAATTGTTACGCTAATTTAATGGTAATTTAGTTTCGTATTTCGAGAGACTTGTAAGCCGGTATAACAACAACTACGAACGATGTTTTGTAGATCTGTTTATGGATTCTGTCGTCGTTTTTGGATTGCACTGTGCTTACTTGATGGTGCTGTGGAGACACATTGTCAAACTTGAATAAAAAAATTAGAAATGGTTTTGTAAAACGTACGTAGACGTTATATATTTATCTGTTTACTCTACCTTATTGTTTGATTAAATGTATAATTTATTGCACTTCTTAGTTTCTACACAGGGGAGCTTAATACCCCAAGGCATATTCTTCCAGCTAACCGGCGGTATTGTCATAAATAAAAGTTATTTTAAATGGTGCAAATATAAAAGAAGCGAAAGAAAATTAACAAAACTAAAATAAATATAATAATGAAATGAACTTAACATCGAAATATAACTAAAAAAACATAAATAGTGTCGTACTGAATAGATAAAATGAATGCATAAATCCAATCATACACATAAACTTTATAATAAACATAGATACATACAAATACAATTTGTTTTACGTTAACAATAAATACATATTTCTTTCTTATCCTTGTTCTTTTGAAAGGACGCTTTTTTTCGAACTGACTACGCTATTGACCTAGTGAGGTCTCAACAGCTTCACCTTCACAGCTTCACCGGAATACTAAGACGAGCTCTCCGCGTTTGTTTGTCTGTTTCATTCAAAATTACAAAACGGAATTTGATACGGTTTTTATAGCATATCATTTTAATGAGTATCTTAGAATATATTTATTTCACATTTAAAATAACGTGTAACAAAAAAATATCGAGTGTGAGTTCACACACGGTCGATGTAAAACTTAGTATTCTCGACAATTTTTAAGAGAATGAGATGAATACACTATGAAGGTGGTAAACAGATAGACAAAGGAGCGACTGCGATTTTTCAATATTGTTTTAATTACTTAAAATATACACATAGTTCGACAAATAGATAAAGTTACAAGTTAAAAACGTCGAGTAGGCTGGAAAAATGGCAAGATAAACTGGAGAATATTGGTTTGAAAATTAGTAGAGTAAAAATTTAACGTTCGTTTTTCGACTTAGGTGGTCCATCCAGTTTTTCTCCTATACCGTTAATTGGTGTATCCTTACCAACCTGCTCCGATTTTCAGTATCTCGGTTCTCTAATCCAAAACGACGGCTGCATAGACAACGACATGAGGAATAGGATAAATGGAGGATGGATAAAATGGCGATAGGTGTCTGGCGTAGCTTGTGATCCACAAATACACTTGAAACTCTAGGGGAAGGTGTATAAAACTATTATACAACCCGTCATGTTGTATGCATCTGAGTGCTGGGCTATGAAAGAGATGGATGAGAGAAAACTACATATGGCAGAGATGCGAATATTAAGATGGATATATGGTGTAACTAGAATGGATAAGATTAGGAATGAGTATTAGGTCTTTACCTATGAAATTGCCGTTTTGTATGAAAAAATTTAAACGATTTTTTTTCATGTATTTTTTATTTGTATTAATCGAAGTAATCACCCATGCAATCAATGCATCTTTGCCAACGCAGTGACAGTTTATTGATGCCCTTCTTAAAGAAATCAGCTGGACGGGAGGCAACAAATTCTTCAAAGGCATTTTGTACTGCCTCTCGGGTATTGAATTTTTTTCCCGCCAAGGAGTTATCCAAATTCTGGAAAAAGTAGTAGTCTGTAGGCGCAAGGTCTGGTGAGTAGGGCGGATGACGGAGAACTTCCGACCCCAGTTCTTGCAACTTGGAGACCGTCTGCTGTGCAGTATGAGGTTGCGCGTTGTCGTGCAGGAGCAGCGGAGACGAGCGATTGACCATTGCTGGTTGGAGATGTGCTAGCTTCTCCATCATTGTATTCAGTTCTTCAAAGTACACATCTGTAGTAATGCTCACCCCGTTTGGTAAGAAGCTGTGATGAATCACACCGGCGCTAGACCACCAAACAGTGACCATCACTTTTCTAGGGGTAAGTTTTCGTTTAGGGCATTGTTTAGGTGCTGAACCAGAATCCAACCAACTTGCTGAGCGCTTGCGGTTATCAAACAGAATCCATTTTTCATTACAGGTAACAATGCGGTTCAAAATTCCTTCATTTATGTGTCTGTTGAGCAGTGCAAGGCACGTCTCGACGCGTACTTCGCGCTGGCGATCATTGAGTTGGTGGGGCACCCATTTGTCAAGCTTTTTTACCTTGCCAATTTAACGCAAATGGACCAATATTGTTTTGACGCTAACGTCGAAAGCTGCTGCTAATTCAGCCGTAGATTGTGTATCATCAGCTTCCACAATCGCCTTTAATTCGTCATTGTCGACCAAAGTCTTCGGACGACCGCGAGGTTCATTTTTCAGGTCGAAATTCCCAGAACGGAAGCGAGCAAACCAATAACAGGTGGTGCGTTGGTTTGTAGTGTTAGCTCCGTAAACGTCGTCGATGTTGCGTACCGCTTGTACCGCGTTGCTGCCACGACGGTACTCATATTCCATAATTACTCGAATTTTTAACGTATCCATGATGACAAAAAATATTGAAATGCGATGAAAATGTAACACTAATCAATAAACAAATGACGACTTTTGGAAAAAGAATTCCATGTTTTTAAAATAAAATTAATTTGAAATTAGAATTCTTAGCCAAACAAAAATTATTTTGATTTGAAATGGCCAGTACTGCAGAACGGCAATTTCATAGGTAAAGACCTATTATATCAGAGGAAGTTTGAAAATAGCACGAATTTCATAGAAATTGAGAAGTAACGTGGTAGATGCTAACCTATAGCATGGTATAGGCATGTCATGAGGATAGAAAAAAACCATGTAACTAGAAAAGTTTTGAGGATGATGGTGGATGGATATAGGAGTAGAGGAAGACCAAAAAATGTATGGATGGACTGTGTAAAAATTGATATGTGTGTAAAAGGTGTGAATACTGAGGTGACATCTGATAGGCGAGAGTGGAAAACGAAATCATGTTGTGTCGACCCCACTTAGGAAGAATAAGTGTAAGAAGATGATCATAATAAAGTTACAAGTTACACCATACATGAACATATTACTACCACTATTGCTTATTTCTAAACATGACACTAATGGCAAATGATAACTTAGTCCAGTCTCCATGGTATGCAGAGTCCGTGTATGAGCCCGTATAAGGTAGAGTAGTGGGAACGCAGACCGCTACGAACCATCGCATAAAGAGGAGACGAAGGATAAGGAAACTATATAGAAACGTATTCATGTCATTCTCTCACAGCTTAAAACCTATATAAACATATATAGCTATCGCCTTTTTGTTACACATTTTCGTTTTAGAAAATCCAATTCACACCATCCTAAAAGAACTTTTACTTCAAAAGTCACCTGTGTAAAGATTCTTACGTATCTTCGCTTCTATGGCTTGAAATGTCAACATCAAAGCATCAAAAAATGGGGCGTATATAAACGTGAAAATATACACAGATAAAAGATAAGAATGTACGTATAATCAAATTGTGGCCTAACCTTCGTTAAGGCGACTACATTACCGCTATGAACTTCGCGCTGTGGATTATATACATGCTAGTAATATTAATTAGATCGCACTCTCTTAATATTACAGTGTTACGAAACACATCAGCCATACAAAGAGAAGAATAAGAAGGACGAATAAATAAATGAATCACACTGTTCATGGAGTGAAATGTCCGTGTGGATGTGAAACTCCTTTCTATGTAAAAAAATTGTAACATTTCAGTGGAATGTAATTCTTTCAAATAATAATTTCTCTAATACTCGAAAGTAAGCGAGACGCTCCTTCCCCTCTACCTGACATAGTGTTAGTCCCTACCACTTTTCGTCACATAAAAAGGTTGTGGATCAGAATTTAAAAGCATTCCCATAAGAACATATGTAATTATCGTATGCATGTACACGTGCATGGGATACAGTCTAGTGTATGTGATGAACTAGTGAATGCAGTATCACTGTATCTCGCTAGCAGCAAGCTCAAGCGTTTCACTCCGGCGGTTTGAAACTAGGCCTGAGATACCGACGATATGGGTCGCGGCGAGTGCACGGGAGTGAAGTTGACCCTCCGTTCAACGACACGTGATCGATGGTTTGAAGACATCGGTCGCATTTCGGTTTGCTTATGTATAATATAATTATAAGGTAGAATTTCCAGAATGTAATAAAAATTAGTCTATGGCAGAAAAATAAATTCGGAGGAAATGGGACGTTTTTCGCCATGATATTTTTGGAGTATGTTTATTCACGATAGTTAGATAAATTAGGTATCAATGTATTTCTGTTGAGTGAACTGACTGTCAAGAGGAAGCGTTATCTCTTCCTAAAAGTTTATAGACGATGTTTTTAGAGAAATCTAGAATTTTTCTCTACATCTGAAAATAGTATACCTGTATCAATTACATATGATACATTCTATGTATAACAGTAAACGATATTGCTATTTTGATGCATTTTGTACAAGGAATTTTAACCGAAGCTAAAATCGAGGTATATTCCAATAGTAATAAAACATGGATAACCCAACAGTAGTAAAACCAACATCATAAATTTCATAACCACAGCTTCAGTCCAATGACTTATACGATTGACCAATGAAAAGTTTTTACGACCGGAAATATGAAGTAACTTAAGTGAGCATTTTCCAATACCTGTTTGTGAGCAGTAATAAAGTTTGAAATAAAAAAGCTCGACTAGTCTAAAGTAATCAAGATTTTATGCCGCATTAAGGATACATGTTTACCGGTACTTAGTAAAGTTTTCAAAATATAATGATAGATGTATATATCTACTTATGGAAATGTCACGTTATATAAAAAAATCTCGGTATAAAATTGTTATTGAAATAATTCTATACATGAAGGTACTTATTAAGAATTGGTTCTTTAGGTATATAAGTATACTAGCGGGCCCGGCAGACGTTGTCCCGCCCTGATTATAAAAAAAACCTGGACAGATTATATACCAAAATATTCCTCATGCATCACTTTATCCACTGGTGAAAACCGCATAAAGATCCGTTCAGTAGTTTTTGAGTTTATCGCGAACAGACAGACAGACAGACGCGGTAGGGAACTTTGTTTTATACTATGTAGTGATAACCGTAAGATACAATAATAATATAAGTCACAATTTGAGAAAATTACAAAGAACTTAGTGCGAGTCTGTAATTTTTATGTCTCTTATTTATTTTACGTCTGTCTGTCTGTCTGTTCGCGATAAATTAAAAAACTACCAAACGGATTTTTATGTGGATAAAGTGATTCCTGAGGAACGTTTTAGTGTATAATTTGTCAAGGATTTATTTTTAATCAGGGCGGGACAACGTCTGCCGGGCCCGCTAGTATAATATATTTGAGAATGAACAAAGTAAATCCTGCAAGCGTTTAAGCTTTTAGTGTCAATATTATATACTGCCATATCGCAATTTTCCATGAGAAATAAACCTTGACATATTCTAACGGAATTTTGGTATGACTAATATAGAACTAGAAGTAGTAGTGAACTGAGAGATGAATAAAAAAGATTACCGTAATTATGATAAAGTAATTGGTTTGTAAGTTACTAAAGATTAAAATTAAATTAACGGTGAATATTACAATACCAAAGCTATTGCTACTTACAAATGAAATTTTTTTTGCCATTTTTGGACTGCATTAAAAAGCTATTTAAAATTATCACTTAATGTATTAAAAAATGTTATTTTAGTAGAGTAGATTATTAAACGAAAATATAAGAACCTTTTATATTTAGCTTGGAATTCTCATTTTATATAACTTTAATCGCCAACGAAGTATTTATTAGTTGAATTTGAATTCAAAGTCATACAAAAGATATTCATCAGAAAAATATACATTATTTGTACTAAAGTAAATAATATTATATAGACAGTAATCACAGCAGCTGCATATCATTACATAGTATAAAACAAAGTCCCCTACCGCGTCTGTCTGTCTGTCTGTTCGCGATAAACTCAAAAACTACCTAACGGATTTTTATGTGGTTTTCACCAGTGGATAAAGTGATTCCTGAGGAACGTTTTAGTGTATAATTTATCAAGGATTTATTTTTAATCAGGGTGGGACAACGTCTGCCGGGCCTGCTAGTATATCTATATAAAAGAACTGATAGACGGAAAAATGATGAATTTTCAAACAAATTCTCATCCCTTTTTCATTACTTTAGAGATTGAATTTCCAAGAATCCATCCTTAGTACTATAGTGCTATAGTACTATAGTGCTATAGTACTATTGTACCTATAGTGTAAAACGACATGCCTGCAAAGTTTCATGGCCCTTAGTAGTTTTTTTTCTTCTACTTTTCTGCAGACTCTTGGTCCGCACGTTTTATTGCTATCGTTTTATTTATTGTGTAAGTCAAAATTCGTATCTGTGAGCAATTATTCGGTGTTTTTTTAATTATTTATTTATGATTGTTATTATTTTATATATTTATTTATTATTTTTATGATTTCATTTAACTATTAACTATTTTATGACGGATTTTTAGTGACATTATTATGTATTATTTAGTGATATATTTAGTGATATATTTATGGCGATTTCATTTTGATCCTTTATCGCCATCTTTAGGTTATAATCCACAATATCCCGCGCCGGAGCGTCCATGGCCGGATGGATGAACCTACTAACTTCAGTAGTTTGGCCTATGTATTGATGCGAGTCAGTCAGTTCCTCTTTTACATATATAGATAATAAAATATATTACTGTATATGCGTATATCAATAATGTATACTAGATATGAAAAATATCCTTAATCGTTAGGCAATCGAGTAGAAAATATGAAAGACTTTTTTCAATAACGCAATATATTCTTACGCTCGAGTACGGTATCGTCAAATTACGCGGAATGAAAAAATCATTCCTATTATATTATTGTGTTTCGCATCTCACCAATTTTCCTTGTGATTACAGTAACCACGTATACGTTTTACTATGGATATTTTTAGTATTAATTTTATCTATTGTAAGTTGTATAAATAATTTACGTATTTTTATAAGCGATTTTAAGTATATTACTATAAAAAACGTCGTCTACGCGATGTGACACTGTTTTTTATTATGCGCTTTTGATTGTACGTAATCGTAAAATATATTATGAAAGTAGTAAACTGCGCAGACCATACTCCGTCAGCTGATATTGTTAGATTATTGTAATATGACATGTTAAATTCTAAATTTGATTATATAATTATTTTTTTTCTTTTATTAACTTTTTTTTCTTTGAATACTAGGAATTATACAACAGGGACACTTGTAAAACTTTTAGGGAACTATTTTTGTACCCAACAATCTTAATATTATAACTGTGTCATAATTAATAATAATAATTACGTTTGTTTCTAATAATAAATATTACAATTTTTATTACTCTATTTAATATCCTACAGCTCATTAAATTAACAATAGTAGGTAATTATTCCTGTTTATTTATCTATTAAATTTATTTTTCAGATATATTATATGGTCTTAAAAACCTTATTAACGAGTCTACACAATGACATGCTTTTAACTCATTTAATATATATTTAATCTTGAAATAATTTCAGGACAGTCTTCACTACCAACAATTTTATGGTGTTCACGTAATATTGTGTACATAATACGTGTTTAGTAAGAGTTTCTTTCCTCTTGTAGCCACAATACGAGTACCTACAATCCCGTATGTATTGAAAGTAATATTTTACGTGAAACGAGAACGCTATAAGTAATCCGCCATTTCGAGATGAGATCTGAACCGATATCATCATTGTGAAGATCACAAAGGAAAAACTAACATGCCATCGGTAATGTAATATCTACTAATAGTTTTTTGTAGAATGTTTTTTTTTTTTGTTGCCCCCCCCCCTTTTTTTTTTTTTTTTTCTTTTTTTTTTTTTTTTTTTTTTTTTTCTTTTTTTTTTTTTTTTTTTTTTTTTTTTTTTTTTTTTCTTCTTTTTTTTTTTTTTTTTTTTTTTTTTCATATTTTTTTTTTTTTTTTATAATTTTCTTTTTTTTTTTCCTTTTTCCTCTTCTCCTCTTTTTTTTTTCTTCTTTTTTCCTCTTTCTTTTTTTTTTTTCCCTTCTCTTTTTCTTCTCCCTTTTTTTTCTTTTTGTACTTGTTTCAATCCTTTGAATCATCAGCGATGTGAATATACACCTGAATACATGAGTTCAGACATTTCAAAATAAGTTAAATTCAATTTTAGCCGTTCCTATATTTTACGTTATTGTTCAAGATCTTCAAACTTTGTACATGTAAAAAAGGGCATAAAAAAATTAAAAAACTCATGGACGACAAAATTTGAACTTAAAGACTGTCCAGATTAGGCGTTTTACGCGCGAGTCGACTCGCGCGCTTCAAAATACATTGCGTCCAGATACCGCGTTTTACGTGCGTTTCTACCCTAGGAAACGTCGCATACGCTGTGATACGTCGTACGGATAGACGACTGACAACTATGTCGATTCGCCACTGACTCGCGCGTAGTACTGGACGCAGCAATGGGGCCTGAGTATCTCGACTTGCGCGAGTCGAGAGTCTCGCTCATTGCACGCGTTTTACGAGCGAGTTAGGAAACTCGCCGCACCATCTGGACGGGATATATGTAGCTCTAGTATCTCGTGTACGCGCGAGTCGACTCGCGTGTAAAACGCCTTATCTGGACACGCTCTTAGTTCTCGATGTATAAAAACTGGAAAACTTAAAAAGATTAAACATATTATATGAGCGATTAAAACTGGATTTAGCTCATTTTGAAATGTAACGACGCACATAATAATTATACTTAATAATAGGTCTTTACATATGAAATTGCCGTTCTGCAGTACTGGCCATTTCAAATCAAAATAATTTTTGTTTGGCTAAGAATTCTAATTTCAAATTAATTTTATTTTAAAAACATGGAATTCTTTTTCCAAAAGTAGTCATTTGTTTATTGATTAGTGTTACATTTTCATCGCATTTCAATATTTTTTGTCATCATGGATACGTTAAAAATTCGAGTAATTATGGAATATGAGTACCGTCGTGGCAGCAACGCGGCACAAGCGGCACGCAACATCAACGACAAACCAACGCATCACCTGTTATTCGTTTGCTCGCTTCCGTTCTGGGAATTTCGACCTGAAAAATTAACCTCGTGGTCGTCCGAAGACTGGTCGACAATGACGAATTAAAGGAGATTGTGGAAGCTGATGATACACAATCTACGGCTGAATTAGCAGCAGCTTTCGACGTTAGCGTCAAATCAGTATTGGTCCATTTGCGTCAAATTGGCAAGGTAAAAAGCTTGACAAATGGGTGCCCCACGAACTCAATGATCGCCAGCGCGAAGTACGCGTCGAGACGTGCCTTGCACTGCTCAACAGACACACAAATGAAGGAATTTTGAATCGCATTGTTACCAGCTCAGCAAGTTGGTTGGATCCTGGTTCAGCACCTAAACAATGGCCTAAACGAAAAGTTACCTCTAGAAAAGTGATGGTCACTGTTTGGTGGTCTAGCGCCGGTGTGATTCATCACAGCTTCTTACCAAACGGGGTGAGCATTACTGCAGATGTGTACTGTGAAGAACTGAACACAATGATGGAGAAGCTGGCACATCTCCAACCAGCATTGGTCAATCGCTCGTCTCCGCTGCTCCTGCACGACAACGCGTGACCTCATACTGCACAGCAGACGGTCTCCAAGTTGCAAGAACTGGGGTTGGAAGTTCTCCGTCATCCGCCCTACTCACCAGACCTTGCGCTTACAGACTACTACTTTTTCCAGAATTTGGATAACTCCTTGGCGGGAAAAATATTCAATACCCGAGAGGCAGTACAAAATGCCTTTGAAGAATTTGTTGCCTCCCGTCCAGCTGATTTCTTTAAGAAGGGCATCAATAAACTGCCACTGCGTTGGCAAAGATGCATTGATTGCATGGGTGATTACTTCGATTAATACAAATAAAAAATACATGAAAAAAATTCGTTTAAATTTTTTCATACAAAACGGCAATTTCATAGGTAACTAATGAAAAAAAAAAAGGTAACAAAGACTATCTACAATTATTTTTGAGATTATAATATACAAATAACAAACACTATATAACAAAATTTCTCTAATAAGCTCATAGATTAAAATATCCTATTATAGCTATCATTTCAAACTAAATTATAGTAATCCTCTGACTCGTATAAAATACCCGGAATAAACCAAATATTTGTGTTCCATTTTGTATGTTAACGATATTTTTAATCCTCGATGCTTGTGGGCCTATAATCGTGGCACACGGAAAGTGCACTAGTGTTCGATTTAACTCTCAATTTCACGAGAACATGGTCATTTTTGTTGCTAACATTAAAATATTTCAAACTGTGTATTCAATTTTCCTTTCCATAAGAAAACTAAAAATATAATTTAATTAATAGCTCATAAATGTATCGATAACCTAATTTGACAGTCGTGTCAATGCAACTTAGACGGGACATAATTTAGATGGGAAGATGTCTTAGTCCAGGATCCATGGTCCATTTTTGCACTTGATTACTATCAAGCCAATTTTCCATGAGTAGCTTTCCATGAAACGCCCAACAATTTCCTGTGCGAAAATTCTCGATTGTGGTAGCTAACAGAGGTAGCAAGGGTAAAATATGTCGATTTTATGATTCTCAAAAATTGAGAACAGTTTGAATTTTATGATTATACAGATATGGTTGTAAATGTTTATGAGTTGAGCGTCTCATCGAAACGAAGTTACTCACGGAAAATTAGCTTGATAGTCATCAAGTGCAAAAAAAGGACTATGGATCCTGGACTATCTCTGATTTGATATTGATGCAACGACACCTTATCAAACGATATACATGATTTGAGGGTCGTAAACTAGCCAAGAGTTTACAGAAAACTCTAACAGACAAACAGGGGAAAGTTGCCTTTTGTATCTACTAAGAAGAAATAATTAAATAATGACAATTAAGAACTGTACTTCGAGGTAAAAGTTTTTAAAACCTATTTGCTCGTATATCTTAAAAACATTTTCTATAATACCTTGTTATGCATGAAACGAAAATATAAAATTTATATTCGAATAAAAATATCAAATAATAGGACTTCCCTGTGTCCAGTTTGTCGTTGCAAGCGAATCCAATAAGAACGCTTCGTGTCGTGGTCATGCCCGTGTGCATCAGTGTATGCGATATTTTGCTATTACCGGGCTCCTAACATTGCAAGGTGGACGCGATTTTCAAATTGCTATTCTAACATTGAAAGGTGGACGCGATTTACAAACTACTATTCCAATATTGAATTGAAAGGTGGACGCGATTTTCAAACTGCTATTATACCATTTTTTTCTTGTCTTATATTAACAATTAAGTAAACCTCCTTAAAACCAGCTAAGACCTCTTGTTCTCGGCGCCATGAATGTTATACAACTACACTAAAGTGGGTCTATATAATGAAATGAATATTTAATTTATATAAAAAAAACATACATTTTCCATAAAAGAATCAAAAGTATTATTTCAAAATCAAATCAAAAAATACTTTAATCAATTTAGGCCCTAAGAAGGCCCTATGGACATCAAAACTACCACCGGTTTGGAAAACAACACAGTCATCGAGAAGATCTGGCAAGAAATTCGATCCGATGTATCTTTCCATAATACACATTTTACAAACTTAGATAGTTACATTCGTTTTTGGTGGATGCACAGAGAGGGGCGTCATTTCCAGACGTCACCATCGTTCATATATTGATCCACCCTATAAGAGACTTTAGACATTAAAGCCCGCTTGACATGGCGCTTGAACTCACTATCCGGCAAATCGGTAATGTGTTTTAGGACTTTGTTATAAAACCTAACACGTAAAAAATTGTTATTAGTCTTAATGAACCTGAAACATGGAATGACCAATTTGTTACTATTTCTAGTATTTCAATTATGTTAGTCCTTTATTAAATTATTAAGAATATTTTGGGAGGGCAGAGTTAACTTTCACTTAGCTATTTATATTTTAATATTAGCTGTACCTAGCAGTTTCACGTGTGTTTAATTTTTGATACCTCGCTAACATAGGCATTTACAGTTCCGCCCTTCTCGTTAATGTTCGATTCTTGTCGAGCGGCAAATCCGTCCTCAGCTCTGTATACTCAGCACCGCGTCACACTGTCCGCTCACACTATTACTTTTTTCTCGCTGTATGTAATTTCTGATGTGCATTTTGTATACTAATAGTTCTGCTTCTAAGAATTACAGCGTGGTATTAAATAGCATTTAAAAAAAAGATACTATAATCTTCAAAAAATATATTTCAAATCCTTCTGGTAATTGCAGATATTTAGAATATTCGTATTTGTTTTAATTTCATTTTAAATACATTTTATTTTAATTTTAATGGAGTCTTAGTAGCCTTCCCGACTATATCGGCTGAGTATTTTTTTTTTTATATCATAGGAGGCAAACGAACAGGTTGGTCACCTGATGTTAAGTGATCACCACCGTCCTTAGACACTTGCAACACCAGAAGAGTCACAAGTGCGTTGCCACCCTGTGTTCGGGGACAAGCAAGCACTGTTACTTCACGTGGATTTTCTGCGAGAGGGTGGTACTACCCCGAGCGAGCCGACCCGTTCATGCTGAAACCAGTAATAGCTTCAGCGTGGCTCTACCACCTTCTAAAGTAACATACAACTATAATAACAATAAATTTAACAATGGCTTACATTAATTTTGTATAATTCTCTAACATCTTTCAAGATAGTGTCAGACAATAAGGAATTGTACAAACCACTTAATTGGATAAACTGGGATTTAACTTGAAAACTTATACCTATTCATCAAACTTTTTAAAGTTTGAAATATTCACCATAATTCTAGAAGTGCTATTAGTATTCATATTATCATTAGGCTTTAGATATATTCGATTACCAAGAGTTAAACCCGATGAAACATGTAGACATCATATGTATATGTATAACTAGCGGGCCCGGCAGACGTTATCCCGCCCTGATTATAAAAAAAATCCTTGAGAAATTATATACCAAAACCTTCCTCATGACTCACTTTATCCACTGGTGAAAACCGCATGAAAATCCGTTCAGTAGTTTTTGAGTTTATCCCGAACAGACAGACAGACAGACGCGGTAGGGGACTTTGTTTTATACTATGTAATGAAGTATATTTATCACTTTTAAACTCTCCAAGTAAAACTCGTTTTTTCAGAACAAACAAGCTTTCATAAATACGCAGCTCAGACGGCGATATTTCCGCCTGAAAATGTAGCTATTCAGGCGAAAAAATAATGAAGGCCGACGAATTGAACAAATTGACAGGATTGAGTCTAAAAAGAGATCGTCTTTTAATTAACAAATATATCAAAGAGTCAATTACTGTTTAATTTATAATCGCTTCTCTTTATTCGCCAGCCTTTTTGTACCTACTTTTTCTGTACATATCTATATCTAACTATTTTAGTTAAACTCGAAAATCGGAGTGAAATTA
Source organism: Antheraea yamamai (assembly GCA_036509395.1). Classification (NCBI taxonomy): domain Eukaryota; kingdom Metazoa; phylum Arthropoda; class Insecta; order Lepidoptera; family Saturniidae; genus Antheraea; species Antheraea yamamai. Next base: position 6,841,891 of record AP028431.1, on the reverse strand, counting down.
ACACTTAATTTATCTTAATTATAAACTAGTGGGTCAGCTGTCGAAAATCGACCACAATACCATTATTGAGGGGATTGGGTTTGGCCCCATGGCCAAAGGTTTTCGTCACTGGTTTATATGTAGATACCATTTTCTATTGCAAACGAAACTAATAGCGGTACAAACGAAGCACTATCGAACGACATATTTATAAAAAAAAATTTAAACTGGGTTGCAAATTTCACATAGCTCCCCTCAATTACCAATTTATGTGTATAAATGCATCAAGCACGAAAAACTAGGATGGGTATTACTATGCTCACTGAAACGTATCAATAGGATTTGGATATAAGGCCTATATCGAATGTTATGGTGTTGCTCGGTGATTGAATTTTCTACTGAGCGTTATTTGATATTAATTTATACGAAGAATATATTTTTCAAGTTTCGATACGGTCGATGGTATAGATCGGTGTATAAACTTAAAGGTAAATAAAACATAATGATTAAAATAAATTTATTTATTTAGTTCATTATAATTAATAGTTATAATTTGGTTCAGGCGGGTGTGGCGGGAACGGCGGATGTCCGAATGGCGGCGGTCCACGCGGAGGGAACTGTGGCCTGAATGACGGAGGTGGCGGTCGCCATGGAGGTGGAGGCCGCGCTCCGGGAGGCGGTGGCGGACCGAATCCCGGAGGTCCGAATGGCGGAGGCGGGTAGTGGTGGAATGGCGGAGGTGGTGGCGGCGGACCGGGCGGTGGCGGCGGTCCCGGCGGAGGCATTGACGATGGCGGTGGCGGAGGCGCTGTGAGTGGCAAAGGCGGCGGCGGCCTTGCGTTCATTGGCGGACCTTGAGGCGGCATTGGCGTCGGCGTCGGTGGAGGCGGAGGCGCCATAAGCACAGGACCTAACATTGTCGGTGGAGCGTCCGCGAATAACTGATGAGGTCTATCAGCATGAGATAGCGGATTTTGTGCAGCAAGTAATCTATAATTTAAAATACATAATATGTATTTATAACATATTTATAATCTTATTAAAGTTAAGTACTACACACATGCTGTAAAATTTTTGGTATTTATGAACATTCACAAATTGATATTGCTAGGCACTTTCTGGGAAACCTTATTCCTGAGTCCTTGTAGCAGAAGTGAGAAAATATAGAACTGTTGATTTCTGTTTCAAATTGACAATACTCTGTAAGCTGCCGTGGTTATTATTATTCTCAATTAAATTCTTATTTGTATTAACATGTTTTTGTAGCCAAAACGAAATATTAATGGAAGTCATGTATGCTAATAATAGTTTATGTATAATATTCTCTATTATTTAAGGTATTTTGTCTAAGATTGTTTTATATTCATCAAATTTGTATCAAATATATCTGAAAACGATGGTATAAATGGACAAACACAGTACTTTAAGAAGGTTCTTAGTTCTTATATTACATAATCTATAGAAAAAATTAAAATGGCAATGATCAATATTCATTTCATGATATAAAAATATATACTCTCATGCTATTGTCCAGGGATGAAACAGAGGAATATGTTTTTATGGATAAATTGCTGTCCATTTAACCCCATAAGGGCTGTCTATTTAGTCTCAGCGAGATACCATTTACGGTTACACGCTAACCAACATCAGGTGAAATTTACCGTAAATGCGGAAGGCATGACCTGATTAATGTATAATATACATCTTACCTCTCCGCTGCTGATCCGTGCCTCTCTCCTTTTACATCTTTCTTGAATGCATAAGATACTGATATAGGTCTGTTACATAGGTACTGATTGTTCATAGCTTCTATAGCGGCATCGGATGCTTCAAACGATGCGAAATTGATAAATGCGAAAGCTTTAGAATTGCCAGTCTCTGGATCTCTCATAACCTGAAAAAATTATGAAGAACCACTTTTTTATTTGACATAGAACTAATCATTACAGCTATTAGAGATATTCGCAATGATTCAATACTGTTGCGATTACTTTGAATGTTATTTCTGTTATATCTCGGAACTTGGAATCCTAAAATGGTTGGCACAGTTTTTGATACTGAATCAGCTGTATCTTCTACACAAGGTAAAAATGTAAAAAAAAAAATGTTATTTAAATCTTGATAATAGATAAGCAAAATATTTTGTTAATGCTCTAAACAAATTGCAGAATCATATAAATAATGCATATGATACTAAATACACTAAGTCCCTATGTCTATGGAGGGTTGTTCATCTTTTTGGGTATGTTTTTGTATTAAGGTGTGTTCTGAAGAGCATTTCATTTTTAACCGACTTCAAAAAAAGGAGGAGGTTATCAATTCGACTTTTTTTTTATGTTTGTTACCTCATAACTTTGGACTGGGTGAACCGATTTTGATTATTCTTTTTTTATTTGAAAGCTGGTACTTCCCGTGTGGTCCCATTTCAATTTGGTCCAGTCCTGACAACGACATCCAGTGCAAAACCGTATAAGTTTTAAATTTGCATTAATTATATAAACGACAAATAGACGAATAACTCAATATCACGCTAACCGATTTCGGTGATTCATTTTTTATTGGAAAGGATGTACTTCAAGGGTATTTTGATGAGAAGTTGGTTGGGTTCTGATCATGGGATCCGTGACAAAGTAAGAAAACTTTCAAGAAACGAGCCTACTCCTTTCTTAAGGGCCGGCAACGCATCTGTGTTTCCTCTCGTATTGCAGGTGTCCATGGGCGGCCGTGATCACTTACCATCAGGTGACCCGTATGTTCGTTTGCCACCAATATTATAAAAAAAACTCTTCAATTCTTAGGAGCCTATTGTGCTTATGTTCGTTGCTGTGTTGCAACATGACGCAAGCATTGTAATTACATTACTTAAGGTGTATTATGTGTGAAGCGATGGTAGCCAAGTTGGTAGTAGAAACTATCGCGGATTATTGATAAGGTTGCGTTCGTACCAAACGTTACTTATTGTACAACCAATTGAAACCATATCGCATACCATACCGATAGATACCATACCGCAAAAATGCGCATATTTTAATATACTTAAGGCGGAATTACAATGCTTGCGTCATGTTGCAACACAGCAACGAACATAAGCACAATAGGCTCCTAAGAATTGAAGAGTTTTTTTTATAATATTGGTGGCAAACGAACATACGGGTCACCTGATGGTAAGTGATCACGGCCGCCCATGGACACCTGCAATACGAGAGGAAACACAGATGCGTTGCCGGCCCTTAAGAAAGGAGTAGGCTCGTTTCTTGAAAGTTTTCTTACTTTGTCACGGATCCCATGATCAGAACCCAACCAACTTCTCATCAAAATACCCTTGAAGTACATCCTTTCCAATAAAAAATGAATCACCGAAATCGGTTAGCGTGATATTGAGTTATTCGTCTATTTGTCGTTTATATAATTAATGCAAATTTAAAACTTATACGGTTTTGCACTGGATGTCGTTGTCGGGACTGGACCAAATTGAAATGGGACCACACGGGAAGTACCAGCTTTCAAATAAAAAAAGAATAATCAAAATCGGTTCACCCAGTCCAAAGTTATGAGGTAACAAACATAAAAAAGAAAAAAAAATACAGACCTCCTTTTTTTGAAGTCGGTTAAAAATACAATTGAAACAGCAAATAACTGATTTGGTGCAGATGAAGTTGCAGGAGTCAGCTAGTATATAAATATAATTACTATATAATAACTCACCTTTGGTGTCTGTAATATAACACCAAATGCAGAAAATGTGTCATATAAAAGTTTTTCATCGACTTCTGGGTCCAAGTTACCTATGAACACATTAGCACCAACGTCAAGATTCTTTTGATGTGCCGATGCTTTATTTACCCTTACTGGTTTACCATAAAGTTTTATCATGTTCATCACCTTGAAAACGCAAAAAATACATGTAGATTATCCTCTATGTGTAGCCTTACAAAGGGTTATGAATATTGTTGGTACAAAAAGTTGTCAAAAGTACTTAATTACTAAAATTACATTAAACTACTAGCTGAAATGCTTGGTTCCACTTGCAATTCGTTTTTCCCGCTTTCAGGCTCTGATTTGCCCTCTTCAACCATAATCTTGTTCTCTCTTAGTGTAATATTGAGATGTAATTGAAATGTAAAATGATACCTTCCTCAATAAATAAAAACTACAAAATAGCAAAAAAAAAATTTGAAACTGGTGATCCAAAGGATTTAATATGTTCAAATAAAATTAAATATCGTGAATTGTATAACATTAGTATAGAGTCTTACATATGCACATCTTTTACAAATTACCATTGAAAATAATAAATGAATTATATAAGATGTTTTAATTAGTTCTAAGTTTGATAATAAAAGCAATATTAAGATTTAAATTTTTCTAAAGCTGATAATTAGTAAGTTTAATGTAGGTAAATTAGCTCCCAGATCAGATCAGATATTTACTTCAAATCTTAGTTGTAGGTTCACTAAATTCAGTTGTATTTGTATATAGCCAAGTTTGACAATATTTGATAGAGTGTATTTTACAAAATTAATTTATTCACCAAAATTACATGGTTAGGCACAATATTTAGCATTTAAAACTTGGGACAGTGACACCTATTTTAAATTTATCATTACATATTTAAAATAATTAGCCAAAAATTTATATTCTATTTAAAAATATACTACCTTAATGGCATAGTCAGCATCTTCTTCTCCCATAAACTCAACGAATCCATAACCTTGATGTGTTTGTGTAACACGATCTTTGGGCATGTGTACATTAACTGGAAAAAAAATTATATCTTTTTAAGTGCACAGTAGGTACATATTTTTCATTAGTTACATTATTTTTAATAAATATGTACGTACTTCTACTACTCGAAAAAAAAAAACATATGCAGCGATCACTGAATTTTAATACAGAATTTATCATAAATGTACTATAATACTAAAATTTCAATATTAGATATTTGTGAGAAACATACAAATTAATTATCTTCTTTCTCTAATAAATTTTTTTAATCAGTCTCCTTCATTTATGTCACTATTGCCACACAGTGCCATAAATTAAAGAAGTATATTACAGTACCTCTGTGGGACTGTACTTGATAGCCAGTCTCTGGGGCTTCTAAGTCAGAGTAAAATTGGATGATTCCTGAATGACAAATTGCATGTAATATACAGCTTGTATGGTATAAAAAACAATATTTTTGGTGTTATCATTTCCATTTATATTTTACTAGCCTCTGCCCGCGACTTCGTTCATGTGGAATAGTTACTTTGGGTTAACGCTAACACTCAGCGCAAGCTCTGAAGAGGAAAAAATAACCCGATTTTGGAACATTCTTCATTGGCGCTCCACTCCTATTGGTATTAACGTGATGATATAGCCTATAGCCTTCCTCGATAAATGAGCTCTGTAACACGGATAGAACTTTTCAAATCTGACCAGTAGTTCCTGAGATTATCCCCTACAATGTCACAAACTTTACCTCTTTATAATATTAGTATAGATTTGTAAATAGTTGGGCATTTCATACAATATACTGAATTATGTAGTTCAATTGAACTTTTTAAAACAATTATCTATAGATTAACTTAACAATACACACATTTTCAACTGCTCAGTGGTTTTAATAATAGCTCATAATTTTAAGAACTTAATACTACATACTAACCTACCGGGCCAGCTTGCACAAATAATTCCCATAGAAGACTCTCAGTGACTCTGTCGTCAAGCCCTCCCACATAAATAGTAGCATCTAAAATAAAGGAATCACACAGTTACACGTTTTTTTGGATAGTACGTCTACACAAACAAACAAGAATACTAGAACTAGTAAACAAGTATATTAGAATATAAATTAATGAGTTAAGTTTTAATAATCATTATTGAAACATTATAAAAATAATAAAATATCATATAGTAATAGGCTATTTTAAAGAGAATGTTTAAAATTAGTAAACTAACATAACCTAAATAACATATAACTTGTAAATAATTTTCATGAATACCAAATAAAATTATGAAGACAGTACTGTAAAATTAATAATAAAATTGCAAACGATATAGAAATATTAAATTCAAATAACAATTATAATTAGAAAAATACCTTGATTTCTTTCGGCAATTGGTCCCGCTGCCATTCCGCTTGACACTTACGTACATAGATAATATACTAATATAGAATAATTGGTGTTGACAATTGAAATCGGCGTCCTGTCTTAAATTTGTTTTCTTAATTTATAAAAGTTCCTATAACATGTCTTTTGAGCCTATTTTATTTACGGAAAATGTATTATATGTTTTTTTAAATATGAGCAACTTACAATATTTATAAATGAGTTTACTATGGATACATTTTCTAAAAATGTATATAGCTGAATCAGAAATATTTTAAAGTTTTATAATTAAAATCAAACCTTTTATGTCCCTATATTTTATAAAAAAAAAAAACAATATTGCCTTGATAAAAACAAAGTTATTCTTTGTAGAATAATGTCAAATGAATTAATCAAAATAAATTGTGAAGTTTGTTATGTGTAGTAAATTTGATGAAAATAATTAAGTTACAGTATTTTGGTCTCTTAACCAACATGATTGAGGATGTAGGAGCTTCGGGCTCACTATTATAAGATTCTAGACTGACATGGACAGCGTAATACTAATACTCGGAGTGCGTGAAATAGACTGTTTATTTATATGACCATATAAAGTATTTAAAGAGACGTGATCGTTCATTTGTTTGAACCACGTTCTATTTACAATATATACAAAAGTTTCAGCCTGCCAAAGAGGATGGATGATATACTCGGTAGCTACAAGGACATAAAAATCTTGATCTTTGAATATATATAGTAACTCTATTTACGTATTATACACGCTACATTAGGAAATTGGTAGATACAAGTCGAGATAATTATGGTTAATAGTAAGTATATTAAATGATGGCAATTTTACAGAAAACATTAATAAATTTTATGTTGACTTTCTACTATAGTATATTTTTATTGATCTATGTTATTACCAGATTAGGCCCCCCTTGGCAGCGACCGTCCCCTCGACGTGGAGCCCTTGCGTGCGCTGCTTGCGCGATACAGTGACACAAAATCTTACATCACTGCGACAACATTACACATATTATCTCCACACACGTGCACGCATACACGCTTACACATGCAAGTGGAAGGGTTTTATTTTGACGTGAATACGTCTTTAAATTAGGTACCATACAGGGGCAATCCAAAAAACCTAAAGATAACAAAATCGGAGGATACAGTTTGGCAATGTAGTTTTGAATCTATTCTCTGCATCTAAAATTAAATTATACCATTGAATAGCTAAAAGATCAAAGAATTCATTATGCTATGTCAGGACTGTAAGACATCGCGCGCGATGTAGGGGGAAGCGCCGCCATTTTGGGTAATTCCGCTGCGTTGGGGAAGCGCCGCCATTTTGGGTAATTCCGCTGCGTTTTTAGATTTCCATTTATTATAACTTTCGACTCGGTGAAGCTGCCACGTTTTTTGAAGTTTCAGTCGACAGATCTTATCAAAGTCTATCAATTATATATAAAATATTAGTGTAAAATCATGACTGTGTGTATAATAAGGTGTTAAAATGAAAAAAATATATCAAGAAATATATAATGTCAGCCTACACTTGTCGAAAAGCCAAATACAAATACAGAAATCGTATAAGGTTAAAGAGAACATCTCAAAATCAATCAAATGGTACCAATAAAATACCATATGACCGAGTGAAGCAGTGCAGGTAACGTAAAAAAGTGAATGCGGCCGAGCGTATCACACAGACCTATAATTAATAAAGTTATAACATAGTATTTACTTGTCAGGTTGATTTATTTCCTGAACTCGTTAAATGGAACAGTTGCCCTCATAAACAAAACATGGAAACCCGGAAGATCTCTTATGATTATGTCATACATAAATAATAATAATTTATATAGAAAATATCGCCCGTTACGAGACGTATTCACGTACAATAAACGGCCGTGTCCATGACACAGTCACACCACATTTTTTTCCTTTATCAAACTGAAATAGTGTAGAACATTATTCGATACGAAATATACATAAGAGTTGTTGAGGTATGTATGCTTGGTACACATATATGTTTGAACAACTCATATACATATGAATAGTTAGCTTAGCTTAGCTCAGATAGGTCGCGAATTGCATGTACCAACCCCCCACGGTGTACCGACAGACCGTTGTGTGGGGGCGGCAAGGGATCGTTCACGCTAATCAAACCTTGTAGAGCCGCCCCCACGGTCCGCCCGGCGGAAGGTGACCGCCGGGCTCCTACCTATAGAGGGACAGACCGGGTACATACCGGCTGTCCCCCCTCGTCCGCCGGACCTGTGCAATGAGGAGATGGGCCCCCCGGCCCACCCCCTCAGGTCCGGCTACGGTGGCGGGAGGAGTTGGGCGAATCGCCGCCTCCTCCCGCCTGTCCTCCTTTGGCGGAGAGGGCCACTTTGAGGATCTGCCTCGCGGGCCCTCTCCGCTTCCTCCTTCTGCGAGATGACGTCCTCGCAGAAGGAGGACATCGCTCGCCACGCCTGTTCGCTGCCGAGCATGGCCGAGACCACGCTCGGCAGCGACAAGTCAGGTCCTACCGCCGCCGCCAGAATGCGGCGCTGCTCCCCCCACGCAGCACACTCAGACAGAGTGTGCTGCGCGGTATCTTCGTCCGCGCCGCACTCGTGACCGGCGGCGGTCGGCTCCCTGCGTGCGATCCGGTGCAGGTACCACCCGAAACAACCGTGTCCGGTGAGTACCTGCACCAGTCGGAACGTCAGGGAGCCCCACTCCCTATCTATCCACGCCCGCAGGACCGGGCGGACGGCGTCTACGGTAAACCGCCCGAACCGCTCGTCCGCCAGGTCCTGCTGCCATCTTTCGACGGCGTCTCCTCTGAGACGCCGTCTCTCCGCCTCTACTTCCCTGGGAGCCGGAGGCTCCCCCCTTCGTTTTCTCGCCGCCGTGAATTGGTACACGGCGGCGAGAACTCCTGCCTCCAGCTCCCAGGGCAGGGAGCCGGCGAGCACAAAGGCCGCCGCCGAGGACACCGTGCGGTACGCCCGGATCGCCCTCAGTGCCATCGTGCGCTGCGCATTACGCAGCGCGCGCACGTTGGCGGCACCGAGGGCGTCGGCCCACACCGGTGCCCCGTAGGCGGCCATCGCCCGCACGACTCCCATGTAGAGTCGACGGCACCCGGCACCCGGCCCCCCTATGTTGGGGAGCAACCGGCCGAGTGCCGCCGCCGCCCCAGCAATTCGCGGTCCGAGCCCCGCGAAATGGGGCTCGAACCGCCAGCGCCCGTCCAGGGTGAGGCCCAGATATTTCATCTGGGTCCCCACCCTGATCCGGGCGCCCTCCACCACAATGTGGGCCCCAGGTGGTGGCCCCCGCCGAGGCCCATGGAAAAGTAGGGCCTCGGTCTTCTCGAGGGCCACTCTGAGGCCCAACCTCCTTATGCGCCTGACCACGAGGGTTGTGGCCATCGTGGCCAGGCGCTCCACCTCCCTCCACTCCCCCCCCCCGGGCTACGACTAGGGTGTCGTCCGCGTAACATATGAGGCGTGCCCCATATGGGAGCACGCCGCGGAGCACCCAGTCGTAGCCCATGTTCCACAGGAGCGGCCCCAATGCCGACCCCTGTGGAACCCCTCGCCGTGTGGCCCGCCTGACCATACGGCCGTCGCCGTCGACATAGGCGACCTCCCTGCCCTCCAGGTACGCCTCCAACACCCGCCACAGGTACGGGGGCACTCCGAAATATCGGAGCGCCTCCCGTATGACGCCATGCGGCAGGGTGTTGAAGGCGTTGGCGATGTCGAGTGACACCGCCAAAACCCTCTCCCCCTGGGAGGTCGCCTCTGCCGACAGCGACTTCAGGAGGCACAGGGCGTCCACTGTCGAACGCCCTGTCCGGAAGCCATACTGCGCGTCCGCCAGGTTCGGCCCCACGCCCTCTAGGTGCTGGACGACCCGGGAGGAGATGATCCTCTCCAGCACCTTCCCGGCGTCGTCCAGCAGGACGAGGGGCCGATACGCGGACGCGCAGTCCGGAGGGCGGCCTGCCTTCGCCATCAGGCAGAGCCGCCCAAGCTTCCAGGGCTTCGGGAACTGCCCGACCGCAAGACACCGGTCGAACAGCTCCCGAAGCCACCCCCCTAGCTGGCCCAACGCAAGGCCGAGCACCCGGCCCGGGACCCCATCAGGGCCGGGCGCTCTACGCCGGCTGAGGAGGCGCTCGACTGCCCTCCCCATCTCCTCCTCCGTTATCGGAGGGGGGGGACCGTCGCGCACCTCCTCGACTACCTCGCGAGGCGGAGGCATGGGAGGAGCCGGTAGCATCGGAGGGTCGGGGAATAGCTCTCCCACGACCCTCGCTACCACCTCCGGCCGGAGGGTCTCCGTCGCCGGGGGCGCCCATGATCGCAACTTCTTGCGCACGATCCGGTATGGGCGCCCCCAAGGATCCCCTTCCAGCGTCTGGAGCAGCTCCTCCCACGCTGCTTCTTTCGCCCGGCTGATGGCAGCCTGCAGGGTCTTCCTGCACTCCCTGTAGCTGCCATACAGCCGGGCCTCCGCCTCCGGGTCCCGGTGCCGGCGTCGGCGGCTGCGCCCGCACAGCCGCCGGGCCGCGGAGCAGGCCGCTCGGAGATCGGCGATCTCCGGCGACCACCAGTACACCGCCCGTTTGTCTGGGCGGTGTACGCTCCGCGGCATCGACGCGTCGCAAACCTCCGTGAGGGCTGCACGGAGGCGGGCTGCGGACGCGTCGACATCAGCCCCTGTGGGGGGGGGCATGGCCCAGGCCTGGACGATGGCCGCCTCTTCCGCTAATTCATGGTTGAGGCGGCTCATCGCCCAACAGGGGAACTTCGCGCCCCTCCGGGGGCGGGTGCCACTTCCGGCTTGGGAGGTGGAGACCTCGAACCTGATGTATCGGTGGTCCGATAAGGTCTCCACCTCCTCCAGCACCCTCCACCCCCGGACACGGCGTGAGACGGACGGGGTGGCGAACGAGACGTCCACCACTGACGTCCCGTTCCATCGCACGCACGTGGGGACGCTCCCCTGGTTGAGGAGGGACAGCCCCAACTCGGCTGCCCACTCCTCAACGGCCATGCCTCTCAGGTCCGTGACTGCCGCTCCCCAGGTCCTCGACTTAGCATTCAAGTCCCCCATGAGGACCACGGGGAGCGGCGACAGCCGTCTGACAGCCCCCTGCAGGGAGCCGAGGTACGCCTCGAACTCCCTCAGGGGCTTGTTAGGGGAGAAGTACGCCCCCACAATGGCATACTCTCCCCAGACGGCCGTCACGAACCCGGCCCCTCTTTCTCTTGCTGCCAGGGACGAACCTCGACCCGCCACGATCGCCACGGAGCCGTTCCGGTCCCCAGCCCACTGCGGCTGGGAGGGAACGAAGTAGGGCTCCGTGGCGACCGCGAGCCCGATACCCCACTCCGCCACTGACTGCACGAGGAGATCCTGTGCAGCGGCGGAGTGGTTGAGGTTCGCCTGGAGGAAATTGCATATGGACCAATCCATTATTGGTCCATTGCAATTTCCTCCTGCCTGGCGGCCACCACCCTTGGACCTGTGCCCACAACCGGGAGGTCCCTACCCTTGGTGGTGGGGGGCCTGCAATTTCGGCTCCCCATCACGTGCCCTGAGGGCCTCCCGGCGTCGGCACATACGGCGCAGCGGGCCACCTCCGCTTTACATTCGGCCGTTTTATGGCCCGCCGCGCCGCAGCGGTAACAGCCATCCCCCCTGCTGGACGAGGAGGGGCACGTGGGGCGGGTGTGCCCCAAACCCATACACTTAAAGCAGCGTAGGGGCTTCTCGTCCAGCAGGTGGACGCGCACGACGCTCCACCCGACCAGGAGCTTGCCGGCCTGGACAAGCTCCTTGGCCGCCGCCGCGGGGAGCGTCACATGGACTGCGCCGAGGCCCCCCCAGTTCCGCTTTATTTCGCCGACCTTCAGGTCGGCGACCCTGCAGCCGGCCTTCGCCGCCACGACCGTCCCAATCTCAAGGGTGGACACCGAATCGTCCAGCCCGACGATCCGGATGGCCGCCCTCTTTGTAGGTACGACGACCGTGGCGATGTCGGCCAGCGCCACCTTGAGCTCCCGGGCCAGTTCGGCGGCTTTCTCTTTCGTCTGCCCCGGGAGCTCAATTTTCCGGGCTCCCGTGGCCGTTTGCCGGACCCGGACCTCCCCGACGCCCATGTCCGGCAGGGCCACGGCTTCCCGCGCCTTCACCAGGACCTCCCTGTATCCTATCCCCCTGTCGGCTGCGGTATCCTGCAGCGTCACAACAACTGCAGCCGATTGGGGGACGGATGGCAGTTTCGGCCCTGGTGGCTTCGCCTGCGGCTTTGGGGGCGCCTTCGGGGGCGCCGCGGCGGCCGCGGGGGCCTTGGGCTGTGAAGCAGGGACCGCATTCTTCTTCCTGCCCACTACTTTGGTCCACTCCGTCCCAATTGTGGTAGTAGGGGCAGGAAGTTCAGCCCAGCTCATGCCCAGTGGTTGGGCGATCGAGGCCTGGGTCACCGGTGCCGGCCTCGTGGGTGGAGCCCCCGCTCCTCCCTTCTTTTTGTCCGCCGCCAGAGGGGGGCGAACTGGAGCCTCTGGGGGGAGGCGACTCGCCAGACTCTCCAGACGTGCGTTCAGCATGTTGCTGAACGACGTCTGGAGGCAGCGCTCGAGGCGAGCTACAGCCCCAGCGAGGGCCTCTTCCCACTGGAGTGTGGGAAGCTCCGTCGGTGCCATTGCGGGAGCAGGAGGAGGGGGCACCTGCCTCCTGGCGTTAGCCTCCTGCTTCCACGCCAGAGTCTCCGCCTTAAGGTCTTCGACCTGGCGGCGGAGATTCTTGATGTCCCTCTGGAGCTTCCGCGTCTCCTGAGACTCCGTGCGGTCTGCAAGGGCCTCCACCACTTCCCGCAGGGATTTCGCCGCTCCCTTCAGGACCTTGATACAAGGCCCCGACAGGTTTCGGGACTTTTTGACAGTCTCGAGGATTTCTGTCACCTTCACCCCGGCCAGAGCCTTCAACGTGAAGGCGTCAAGGTCCTCCACGTCAATAGGCTCTGCCTCAGAACTCCCGGCGGATCCCGCCTTGGAGCCGGCCTTTGAGCCGGCCTTGGATGCCGGGGCAGCAATGGAGCCCGTAGCCGAGGCCTCCGACTCCGCCCCGCTCAAACTCCCGGCCAAGGCCCGATCAAACGATCCGTCAGCCTCGCCCAGGATGCCACGACCCCCGCCGACATTACGGCTGATTCGCCTCGCGGTCCCCCGCTGGAATTTACTTCCTTTGGGGGCGACACGCTCCTCTACCTCCGTGTCGGAATCAACCGACACGCTCGCCCGTTTGGCAGTAATTTTTTTAGCTTTGGCACTCATGGCCTACTGGAGACCTTTACAGGGTCACCAGCACGCCAAGAGGCAAAGCAACAAGTCCGTTAAACACGCCAGGTAAATCAAGAAGCAAGAACACAGTCCGAGAAAAACAATCCAAGTCGAAAATGCAAGAAATCCACGTAAAACCAAAAAAAAACAAGCCAAGTCAGATGAGTAAACTAGTCCGAAGTCCGTAAGTAAGCCAAAGTCAAGAAAAGAAACAAGAATCACCAAGTAGAAACACCCATATACAACCACACTGTACAAAACCATAAAAAGTCATAAGTCAAATTTATTTTAAGTGCACGTACCCTACCGCGATAAATTCTAACGATACGGAGCGAGCGCAAACACGTGCATCTCGCTAGAATACCGCGCGTACACTCCTCGAATTGCATGTACCAAGCAACAGCCCAAGCCGAGGTGTGCCGTGCACCTTTGAGCTAGTTGTCAAATAAAATCGGCTGAGTGCCTTAAGCGCTCGCCTTAGTAGCCTAGTGAAGCTGTTAAAACCTTACTAAGTCAATAGCGTAGGCAGTTCGAAAAAAAAAATATCTATGTTATTTTGCATCAACTTTCGGAATGTTGTGTCCGTCTCTTATTTTCATTTTTAAAATATATTATGGTTGGAAAATCAATGCAATTTGATAAAAAAGGAATAGAAGTCGGACAATTAGAAATTGCTACTATTAAGATTTTCTTAATTTCAAACATGAAAAACATTAACAATATTCAAAATACAAAAAGAGAAAACTATGGTCTAAGTCAATTAATTTTGTGTGTGATTATTATATTGATAGATATATTTTTACTCTGTATTATTTATTTGTTTATCTTGATTTTATCTGTAGTGTTTTCTGCAATTGTCATATATGTCACATAGAAAACTAAAACATCAAAACCAAAACAACAAATAATCATTTACCGCGCGACTTTGTCTCAATCGTTTGTGTTTTAAAGTTAAAAGAAGTAAAAAATATTTATAAAATGCAAAGTGCGTCTGATGTTATATCTTCTCTTATTTGGTTTAAAGATGAAGACAAAAACGTTGAAGAAGACAGAGAACAACAGATAGTGGAACAGTTTGTGCAAAATGTGGAAGATTTTAGTTCCCAGTACGGAAGCGAAATAAGTGTTTCCTATACAGCATTCAACCTCCGTGGTCCACCATCAAACTTTCCAGATTATGGTGATTACCCCCAAGCTTTCGTGATGGTAAATAATGCTTATATAATTAATTATGTTGATAAATTTTAAGTGCTATGTTTATGTTATTCTTTTATAATTTAAGTTCCCGTTACCTAGTACTTTAACGCATCGCGGTGAATGTATTCGATTTATTTCCTACATTTACGATTCACAAAATATATAAATATGTACATCGGTTTTTATTACAATCGATTTTTTTACAATCTTTTTTCTGCACATAGTACATACTATTATTATTATTTTAATCAATTGCGAAGCCACACGTTTAAAGAGTAAAAAATAAAACAAAATCAATTTGAGCAATTAATAATAAAATGCGTTGTATTTTAATACAATCCTATAAATAAAAAAAATATACATATAAAAAAAAATCAAATAAATTCAAATATGTATATAGTGTAGAATTATATTAGGCAATAACCTGAAACTATATATTAATTGCAATGTAAAACTAAATAACAACAAAATTTAACCAATAGCCTGAATTTTTGGTGGGATTTTAGAATGTTATGCCGGAGTTTTTATATTTTATTCTTAATCTTGTGTCATTTGGCTCTATATTTTGTAATATTGGTGGTGTTTTACCTAATAGAGTTTCGTTATTATGCGCAAGTGAAGTGGATGGCAAATAATAAGAGCATGGATTCTGACTTGCTACAAAAATTCCCTAGAAAGTTCTAAGAAGACGGCCACCATCTTGTTAGTTCATTGAAATGATTTAAATAAGATTATAATATAATTACCTACTCAAGATTGGTTGCCAAAAAAAACCTTTAGCTCTTTGATGTATTTTTATCAGTGAAGGAATTAAAAAAAAAAACCATAGTTGGTCAAGAGAATACCTTGTATGAACATTTGTGCAAATGTTACCTCTTTATAATAAAAATAAGATAATCCTATGAGGCTTATCTGAGACCTGAGACCTACTGAGGTTAATGTGATAATGATGATTCTTGATAACTTAATTACTGTCTCACCATATTTAATGGTGTTCTTCATGTACACCGTATATATAATTTTTCTTTTATTGAAATGTGAGAGATATGTCATTTAAATACAATCTTGATTTGACCTGATTTTGATTAAAGGTGACACCATATTAAACCCATAATATCAACCTACAAGCACAGTTATCAGAGCATATGAACAAGTGCTTGGTTATATCTTTTTAATTTACACATGTTATAGATCTATACTAGTAATCTGTAAGTCAGTCTATACTGTAAATTTTTACCTAAAAATACAAATGATTATAAAAATGGCATAAAAAAATATTTAACTAAAGATAACTTGACCAATATTTAAAACTTTTTGCATACAGGAGGTATATACTATTTCTCAATGTATTAGACTTATTGCCCCCTTTCTTTAATCAGTAATTAATTATATTATAATTGCCAGTATCTTTCGGTAAATAATCTGTATTAAGACTGTTCCTGTTAAAACCATTCATCAACTTAATAAAAAAATTCTGAATCAAACATTATGGCAATAAATCAGTTATTCCAGTTTTATATTCAAAAATGAATACAAAAAATTATTTACAGTTATATCTAAACTACATATTAAATTTGTTCTGAGTAATATTTAGTTTATCTAAACCAGGTTACTTGACCCTATGGTATGGAAATGAAATTTATGTCTGTCTTGCAATGGAATCATGTTTTTTTTTTTAATTAAACTTTGTAAAATTCTTCTCTAGTAAATAACAATTTGGCAATGTTGCAAATGAATATGTCAAGACATTTTTGTTGTAATACTTTTATTATTATAGAGAACTTATGGAACATGGTGGGATGAAGCACCATCAGCTCAAGAGAACTACATGCCACAAAATACAAGTGCAATAACAAGTCAGGACTTTGTAGGTTAGTATAGTTTCTATAATAAAAAATGGGGACAAGGAAATTATAAGTTATTACTTTGTAACAAATTGTTTTAAATATTTAATTGTAAGTTTGTATCACCTTTGCCTTTGGTCAAGGGATACCTGTGCAATGTGTGTGTTTTATTGTGTTTTCTTTGCAATAAATAATAATATTATTAGATACCAAAATTAATTGAATCAAAAATAAATCCCACTTCTGGTATTAGATAGCAGAAATGGATTTATATAACAAAAAAACAAATAGAAATCTCTACAGGAAAACTCACATCAACAAATAAATAACTCAAGTAACACAATAAATCATAAAAACCCAGAGAAATAGAAATAACAATGTAAATGTAGTCAATAGTAAGTCAATAGTAATGTGGAGAGTGCTAACAATATATATCATATTTTCTCTTTGCTGGTATCCGTTTTTGACACGTGCTCAAACAAAATTGAATCAATTAATCACAAAACTGTCAAAAATTTTTTTTAGTATGAAATCTTTCTAACGCCATCTAGTGAAACCCGATTGAACTTATTCAACGCAATATACAAAGAACTAAAGCCATCTATTGGAAAAATAATGTTTTTTTTACTACTCCTATTATTGGAGATCTCCGGCACTTTCAGAATGTTTTTTATTGTATCATTTACGTATATCTCCGGGGCTGATTCTCTATGGATTTAGCCCTAAGGCCTTTTTGTGCCATTTTGTAAGCAATCGTAACTTTGACAGAAGTATCCTTCGAAAGAGCTGTCTTCCCGCTCGAGGTGTCGGTATTCGAAACGTACAACCCTGGCGCGTTAGTCCGTATTTGGGCACGAGGACCGACGACTTGGATGTTGCTTTGGGAAGGAGAACCGGAGTATGTAGGTGACAGACCAAGGATATTCAGTCCCGTTATAAGACAATTGAATGTACCAACAAGGTATGTTTCAATGTAATGCAGAATTTTTTTAAAAGATTTTTTAAAGATGGCCTCTTATGTTAGGGGCACAGTAACAGACGACTGTTCATGTTGGTTTTTCGTGACAAATGACGAATGCTATTCCCATATATAGGTTGACAAAATTCGGTATTTTAATTGTTGCTAAAATCGAAGCAAAATTCGTGAATGACCATCATAGATTGAACGCAGTATAACATTATGATATGATACGACGGCATTACTTTTATTTGCAATAAATAAAGTATAAGAAAATAAGGTTTTACAGAATATTATAAATTCTTAGAGTACAATAATGTGAGATAACTACAAATGCAGTACAAATTTTATTTAGAACACTTATATTTTTCTGGTCGTCTTTTTACTCTGGTAAAGACACCTGCAAAGCACTCGGGCGTTTTGTTGGTGAATTTGAATATCTAAGTGAACGAACGTATTTTACCGCAATAAAACCCTTTACTATTTGTCACTTAAAGGTCTCTGATATTCTTGGCATTCGTATTTCCAAGAATTCTCTAGAAACTTCTTATCAATGAACTACATTTTAACTGCATTGTTGTATTGAATGTTTAAAATAATCCTCACCTCTCATTATTTTTGTAATTATTATATGAGAATTTTAGTAAACATTGTGACGTATGCAATTTACAAAATTGTCATAGAATAAATTGTAAATATAACGATCACGAAGTTAAGAGTCTTCATTAAAAATCGTATTAGTATGAAGTAACTACGTGATTACGAAATTAAGTGTTTATCAAAAATTCGTGTATATATGAAATACATTTCTCTCTCAGTTCAAGTAATCATTTGTCGCGGAACTCATGTTTGCCATTTATTTGTAAAAACTCACACAAAGAAAACCATCAGTAACTTTGAGAAAAAAAAGAAGAAATTTTTAAGGTTTTAAATATTCAAAAGAGGTTGTTAAATTTCTCTACAAAATGGCCACCTTTCGAATGTTCAAATGTGAAACCGTTGGATTTATAAATAGTTCGAATAGGCCGCGAAGATATTTTTTAGTATTTAATTAACCTATACCCATAAGTGAGTGACTAGGAAGGGAGGAAGGGGTGATGTAAAGTAGGATGGGCAATAATAAATACAAGAATGTAACGCCACAATTGATTTTAAATAAGACAAGAATGTTACAATACTGCGAATAAATTCGCTGTAGTCTACTGCTACATTCCCCACGCCTGGTGACGTACGAGGAACGAAAGGAATACATAATAGAAGGAATAGAGTAGAATGAGAAGTAACATCAACGGAAACTAATATGCTACTTTCAATATTAAGCTTATAATAACGGCCAAGTAATTTAATGTGTGTTATTTAATATTATAAATGTGTATATATATGAAAAAACGGATTTAATAGGATACTCAGGCTTGAATTCAACCATAGACTACTGCCATACTACACGGAACTCGACGCAGTTCTATTAAAGGGTATAGAGCCACCGAATTTGGTGAAATTGAAAAATAACTTCGCTTATTCGTCGCTCTTTTATACACGAAGTCAGCCGGTCGTTGAAAAAGGTATGTGAAATCTATTACTTTAATAATTTATTTTAAAATATCACACTATAATTGTTTAATAAACGCTTAAAAAATTATAGCGGAGGTGATGACATTAATGGTAATATCAACTGCCGTCAAGTCATAAATCGTAGTGGCCTTAGTTTACCGCTTAATTGTCTTCGACTTTGAAACAACCTTCGTTAGTGGAAATTTACTTAGTTTAATATGTGAAAAATTATCTAATCAGCTAAGTATATTTATCTACGTAACGATTCAGTATTCTATTATTAAGCCTTTTCTATTGGACGCAATCGCTATATACATCGATTGATTTAGTTTCCAAAATAATTAGTGTGGAATCCGCTTAATACGATTTCAATTAAAGCGACCGATCGTTTTCAGTGACGTAGGTTTGACGTGAAGTTGGCGCTTAGTACGACCATGGTCGATCGAATGTTTTGTGCTACATATTTTCTAGACAGCCCCCGCAATATTGATCAAGCTCTCTATCGCGGAAGTTTATAAACATATCAAATTCATGGACACAAAATACACTCAGACGCGAAACATTCGTTTCTAGTTTACATAAATCATTGTCTTCTGGTGCAATTCGAATCACCAACGCTCAGTGATCACAAAATCGATTTCGATACCCTTGCAATCAGTCAATTATTTCGGTTAGAAAGTCACGTGCTAAAAAATTGCTAAAAAAAGCTGTATCGTCATTTCGTAAGTAGGTTATTAAGCAGTTTCAGTGATTCCCCCGACTTTGCAAACTCTTCCTTTCGCTGACAACCGGGAGGCACGTGTAGCGTTTTGTAATCTTCTCAAATTTCTTAAACTCCTATAAGAAGCCCTGTAATCTGTTGAAAATCTGTGTGGAAGGGGGGTGGGGGGTATCTTGTTTCAAATGTACGATTTGATGGATTTCAGCATATGAGGTGTACGTTAGATTCGTCTTAGCTGTGTGTGGGTGTGACGTAGTTTATACCTATAATTATAAAATATCATGTTTGTTAATAAATAAAAAAACATGTGAAGGCGAGGGATCCCCGTAGGGAACGAAGTTTTACGCTTTTCTTCAACTTCGAATGTAAATCGATATGGAGACTTAGGTCGCTTATTATTTGTATATTTTTGTCACTCAAAGAAAAAGCGTTATGCCCTCTGCGACTCTCTATGCGACTCTGTCACACACGCTATGTAATCTATATCTGTATATTTTTATTTCAGATATTTATCTCAATACAAAGAACGTAAAATCAAAAAGTTATATAAAATATTTTAGGAAAAATATGCATTTATTAAAATTATATACAAAATAGTGTACTTATCACAAATTATATAAATTTTAATGAAAATTCTAAACAAAATTATACACGCACACACACTCGTATACAATAGAAAGATACAGGAAGAGAAAGAAAGTCGCATGGAGAGGGCATAACGTTTTTATTTACGTGATGATTTTTGTCAGTCAACTCCTACCGCGAGCCGCGTTAAGGAACTTGGTTCAAAAAAACGTTATTTGCTTACCAAAACTGAACTGTACAAATGCCGATTGTTGAGAGTTTGCTTCTTACGCTATCACACATTATCGACTCAACCGATCGTCATGAAATTTGATATACACATTGTCAAAGGTAGAGAAAAATATACTATAGCATACTTTCGTCCGGAAAAACAATGTTCCCAAGGCATAGTTCAAATGTACATTAACACGAGCGAAGCTATTTAATAATAATTCTACTTGTGACTTGTGAAAACCATGACCATGAAAATGACCGTGAAAAGTATTATGTCTTGTCTACACAACGCTGTACACTGTTCGTGTAATTGATTTTTAATTTCGTTTACTATATATTATTACTTTTTATTAAGCGGTTTGTTACCTACATTATTACGTAGCTGTGCTGATTTTAACAGATATTAAATGTTATTTGAAACAAACCAATTACGTTCGAATTTATTGTCTTCCTGATATTACAACCGGTTATATCAACTGTCCCTTGGTCCTTGTTAATTGGTTTTCTTAAAATGCGTTTTATTTCGTTGTAATAATGACATTTTCGAACTGGTTTCCTAAATTCTATAGCATTCTCGTAGGTTATTTATGTGTTAACAATCTCATCTTTTATGGCAGATATGTAAGATACCCTTGTCTATCTATTTTTCTGTATTCCCTCTTTTTTCTAACCAAGTAAAGTTTTGAAGGTATAATTATAATAATTTATAATATTTTCTGACGAAATTATCAAGTGTATCAAAAAATTTGTCAAATTTTAATTTTTTTTTTTGGTTTTACAAAATCTTTTGTTTAAATGTCAAATTTCAAATACTGTCGTATTTTAATTATTCAATAAATTCAAATTATATATTTTTTTTCAACTAAAAATTATTTTTATCTGTAGTTATTTGATTTTATAAGTTCATAATATTATATAATTAAAATTTATGCAATTAATTTTATTATGACAATTATATTTGACATAATTTTTTGATAAACTTGATAGATTAATGAAATAATTGAAAAAAATGAGAAATATTATAAATTTATTATTATTATAAAATTATATATTAATATAAAATTATATCTTAAAGTTGAATAACTTCGAAACGTTTATCAAAAAATTATAAGATAGCTTTTTTGTAGAACATTCAATTTTATACAAGAAAATGATTTGATCTAGCCTTTTTGATGAACCATTAAAGAGTTATAAAATTCTAAACTCAAAAACAAACTTTCCTGTGTTAATCGTACGGGAAATTGAAATGTTTTTTTTATATATTATTTTAGGCAAACGAACAGGCGGGTCACCAGATGTTAAGTGATCACCGCCGTTCATAGATACTAGCAACACCAGCGGAGTCGCAAGTGCGTTGCCACCCTGTGTTTGGGGGGAAGGGGAGGAGTGGGGATGTGGAGGGGAGAGGAGGTAAGGGGAGGTGGATCTCCGGTGATCTCATGGACCGAACGAAACGCAATAATGCAAGCACTGTTACTTCACGTCGATTTATTGTGGGTCTGGCGGTAGTGCCCCGGGCGAGCCGACTCATTCATGCTGAAACCAGTAATAGCTTCAGCGTGGCTCTACTACCTACAAATGTACCATGCGGGATATCCTAATATAAATATTAAGGACTGTGGCTTTCACAGGATTTTTTTCATAATTTTCAACAATATTTTCGATATATTTAAGAAAAAATAATAGTCGTTTTTTTTTAATCAGTCTAATATAGCTACTCAGTAAATTAAAAAAAGACATTGTTACCATATACCTAAAACGTGTCGACGTGAACGCTGCCCTTTTAAAAGCGGCCTTCGCTTGGTGCAAAGGTGTTTCCAGAAATAACTAAAATTTTTCACGCTATAGACTCAACTTATTTTGTCGAGATTATTTCAATGAAGTTGGGCTGAGATTTGAACACAGTAAATATTCGTTTATGGCCTCTTTAATTAAATTAATCCTTAATTGTTAATTCGAGTTGGTCACGTGCTTATTCACAATGGATTCACGTGTTTTAGAATAGGTCCACGTTTGTTAGGAGTTTGTTATGAATTTGAAGTTGAAACTTTGGCGAATAGCCGTGACGCACGGACGATTTTAAATTAGTTTCCTACTGTTTACCTGCTTATTTTATGTGCCTATTATTTACTTCAGGGGTAGCACGCGGATGTGTTTAAATCTTTTTTGTTACAATATAAAGTAGATACATTATTTATCCATATTGTAAACGAATTAAGTCAATAAATTATATTTAACATTCTATGTAACCCTGAAAATGTAATTCATATATATATCTTTTAATTCTTCCTATATCTTCTTATATGTCACTGAACTCCTAAACGGCTGGATCGGCTTTAATGACATTTTGTGTGCGTGTTCCAGTGGATCCGAGAATGGTTTAGATTCATAATTGAATCAAGTAGGTGGCGCTGCGGTTGACTTTTAGTATTTTTATTTTTTATTATCAAGGCAGTGTAAAGTCCGCCAGGCCCGCTAGTAATATTATATTATACGTAATCTATATAATACGGTCAACATCTGTATAAATGTTTAAAACGCTGCCGTGAGGATTTTTTATTATTTTTGGATAATAGTATATGTTCTATTCTCTTTAAAGTCCTATTAAAGTCCTATTAATTTATTTTAAAGTCCTAACGTTTGACCACAGTCTTTGATGCTATATGACGGTGTGGCGTGTGAGATGATAAACTCGCTAAACCTAGAGTGGGCTGTCTCTCAAGTGCAGCTGCTGGAATACACCAGTAGGTGCGTGGCATTAGATTTTCAACTTGAATGTAGTAGCAATCTGGACTGGACCAGATAAAGCTTACTATAATTTAATCACGTTATGTTCCTTCACTGAAAGTTACGACTCATTCGCAATGGTTCGAACCTACGTAGACCATATTAAAGGATTAGAGTCTTTTAAGCCGCAGTTAATTTAGTATTATCCAGGTAACATAGGTAGTTTTCCAATTACAGAGCATAGTGCGACTCAGTGGCGCACAATGCCGAATTATGCTGAAGCTTAATTGGAACGTGAATTAGTTTTCAAATGCACCGGTAGAGTGCGCTAAGTTCAGTGTTGAAAAAAAAAATCATTGCGTTAACAATAATCTCATTAATACGAAATGAAAGCTTTAAATTTTTTTTTAACAATAAATAATATTTTTAACAATAATTATTAATAATATTATTAATAATAATAAAGATAATATAAATTAAATATTTCGATCAATCTTAACTTAAAGAAAAAACACTTGTTAATCTTCTGTCAATGAGTTGGTATCCATTGCACGTATCAAGCGAAAACACTACTTTTGAGAGTGCTCGATAGTGCGAAGCGTTGCTGGAGTTGGGACATTCAACATTAAGCATTATGCCGCATAATGCGCTCTAGTGTTATAATTGGAAAACTACCATATTACGGTTTTTTTTTTAATTTGAACAGCACCGAGACATGATCCGAGGTCTTTTTTACAACGGTTATAGCTAGCTTAATTCAATGTAATTATTCTAGTTATTATATACATACATACTTTCGAATTACATCTTTTACTTTTAATTCTTATTTTCTAATTTATCTTAGTTTCCGTTTTATTTGTATGTATATATAGATACAAAAATTGTTACGGTTTTCCATAAAGGGTAAGCAGTAATGACACTAAAGGTAACTTAAAATCGGGGAAACTATTAGGTATAGGGTTAAATTGGTAAGGACAAATAAAATATGTGTATATATTAGCCACCGATTAATCTCGATAAAACGTGCAACTGCCAAGAAACAACAATTACATTTTCTCGGGAACGAAATCGCAGACAACATCGAGTTAAAACATAAAAAAAAAACGTAGAACTATGTTTTTTAATTCTTCATTTTTTTAGTTTGTAACCGAGTGATCTTATAACAATAAAATTTACAAAAAATCATTATTGTTGATTAAATATAAGCGATGCTTATCATTACGTTTGTCTTCTACTAACGGTATGTTTTAGACAGAGAGGGAAATAACTTAAATGGTTTTTACAATTGTACAAATTTTTATACGGTATTCTTATATTATGACAATAACATGCTCTCTTCCTTCTTTTGTATTGTTTTAATATGTACCTGTTCTGTTTCTGTTACTTATTATTTTATTATTAAATATCAAGCACTTATTTGTCATAATATACTAAGTATTTCCACATTCGTGACATAAATAAAAAGCTATAGACTTATTAATTACGTTGTTTCTTGATAATTTAATGTATGTCCGTAAGAACCTTGAAAAGCTGGATTTCGTAAAAAACCGGCATAATCTTAATACTAGAAACTGTGAAAAACTGGTTGTCCCATGTTTTAGACTTAGTAAAACCAGTAACAGTCATTTTGGGAAATAGTGTTAGATTTTACAAGAAAGTCCCAAGGGATATTACCGATTTGCCGGATCGTGAATTTAAGCGCCATGTCAAGCGGGTTTTGGTGTCAAAAAGCTATTATAGAGTGGATCAATATGTGACCGAACGTTATGTCTGGAATTGACTCATCTCTGTGCATCCATTAAAAACGTTTGTGATATGTACCTAGACATTCTAAATATTACATATATTTGTCAAAAAGATAAACCAGTTCGAGTTTCTTGCCGGTTCTTCTCGATGACTGGGTTGTTTACCGAACCGGTGGTAGTTTTCACGTTCACAAGTACCTTCTTAGGGCCTAAATTGAATAAAGTGTTTTGATTTGATTTGGTTGTGGAGTACTAAGACGTTAATTTTCAATTTGTAACGAGTAAACAGGTTGATGGAAATTTTACACGAAACTATAACCTCGTTCGTGTTCCGCTGGCCTAATATCATGAGTCAATTGTAAGGAGGTTATGTCAGTTTCATATACTGTATTCATTGCACTATGGTAATCGAAAGTGGCAACAAAATAACAATTTTACGTATCGTTAGACAATTATGACCGTCAGCATGTATAGTTGTATTAATATGCAGATGGAAAACAGTTAAGTACATTTCTCTTCTCTGTCTCTCAATTTCAGTTCAATGAACCGTTTTTGGACCTTATTTTTGCAGTACCAATTGTATATGGTTGTAGGGCTTTTTCCTAGCTCTCTTGGTTAACTATCACCCTCATATTGAAAATATCTCGAGAAACACCTATAGGTGTGTTCCGACAGCTGCACCTGAGAATTCGTTTTAAGCTTTAGCGTGTTTACTATCTTAGAACACATGATCATTTAAGATTTGGTCAGAATCCAAAGCTGTAAAGAATGGAAGAAAATTAGGCGAAACCAACAGATGCTAGCCAAAGTGAATAACTATGATGAAATTGCGGCTGTCGAGGAACAAGTATCTATACACACAGTCCGTTTCATTTGGTCTTTGATCTAATTGTGGTTTTCTGACGAATGAAGATTATCAAATTACTTTTAATTATATACCGGCTATACAGTAGATATAGTCCGATACGTCCAATAATCCAGCACCACACGCTCGCGCTTACCTCACCCCTCCCTGCCTTTGTTTTGTGCTTCCTCGCACTATTATCAATCTAACTTCCAAAATTTCTATACAGTTTTTCTAAAATACATTATTCTGACAGCCCCTGGTTTTCAAAGTGCTGGATTAGTAACACTCCTCTAGTGTATTACATTTTTGTGATTTTTTGTATCGTAGGAAAAGACAATTGTGTTCGAATGGAAGGCAAGTAGTGTATGGTATGCCGATCGATGTAACTTCGAATCTCTACCAATGAGCTGGAGATTTTGTTGAAAGAAAGAATCGTAATGAAACCATAGCGTGGTAATAGGTCTTTTTCTAAGCTGGTCTGGTTTGCTACCACCTGAAAATCTGTCGCCAAGCACATATGGGTGTATTCCGGTAGCTGCACTTCAGAGCTAGTCTCTTTAGGTCTAGCGTGTTTATCGTCTTGACCACATCGTTCATTAACATCAGGTGATATTGTCTACATATGATAAAACCATATAAATCTATCATCAAACAGGAGTTGGTAGATGTATATAGAAAGAAAGAAAGAAATTGTTTATTGTTGAAACAAACTATACAATTACCTTAAATGAAACAAACAAATTAGACAAAAAAAAAATTAAACACATGTGAAAAATGAAGAAAAAAAATCCAATTGGCAAACCTATTCAGCCAATATGTGCAGTACAGCAGTAGTACTACTGCAGTGCTGATTTTCGATAGGAGCCTTTGTGATGATAAACGGACGTTCAGTCGGTTGATATATAAACTCATTCCAGTGACTCTTTTTGTAGTTTATCGCTTTTCGAGGTCACCGAGGATATTTCCAGTAGCCGATAGGTTATATCTCCAAATGAATATGTGTAAATTTTTTTCAGCGATTTTTTCTTAAGTGGTAATGACCTTAAAATATTTTCAGGTCAGTTACTAAGTAAGATAATAGCATCGAACCTACACGAAACGGTCGTACCGCAAATCAATCTGCCACGAAAGCAGACGAAAATCGATACGGGACCACAACTCGGTGACTTTGAACGATTGCCTGTAAGTATTAGTTTATAATTTCAAATTTCGAGGCAGCATAAATTTCTTTGTGACCTTAGAAAAAACCAAAAGTTTTTGTAAATACTGTTACAAGGATATGGTTATTGTATCAATACGCACGGTGTAAACCTTCAAAAAATGATAAAATATTCATGTAAACGATATAAGAGAACAATACACCACGTTGGTTATTGCGCCTTTTCCCCAGGCTTCGGAATACGCAAGCGGATACACATATACGCATACCACGCTCAGACCAGAGTAAGTATTAGGTAGTGTATTATACTATCCTTCTCTCCAGCATTAAATTATATATTCATCGAGTTTCAAATGACAACGGAGCTAAAAAAGTTTCCACTAAAAAAAAAATAGTCATAAAATACTTTTACTACGTATATTATTTACGTACATGGATCCTTTCCTCATACTGTTGAACGACGCGGTATGTATGGAACTTTCTACCACTGATTTAAATTGAAATGTTAAATAATAACGGAGTCTACGACTGACATACACGTGAGTACGCTCACATTTTGTGAAATTTTCCATTAGATTTAAAATTGAAATAGGATATAACCTAGTTATGTATACCCTCATTTGAATATCATAAATTTATAAATATGTGAACACTTTGTCCTTAGCGGAATTATGTGCATATCAAAACAATAGACTGCATCAAAAAATATGTTTCAGTTATTTATTTATATAACAAATCATACATTAAAATCTATTATTTTTACTAATTATATACTCCACAAAGTATATTGTGGTTTCATTTTATATATCGTAATAATAGGTATTTACCTATGAAATTGCCGTTCTGCAGTACTGGCTATTTCAAATCAAAATAATTTTTGTTTAGCTAAGAATTCTAATTTCAAATTAATTTTATTTTAAAAACATGGAATTCTTTTTCCAAAAGTAGTCATTTGTTTATTGATTAGTGTTACATTTTCATCGCATTTCAATCTTTTTTGTCATCATGGATACGTTAAAAAATCGAGTAAGTATGGAATATGAGTACCGTCGTGGCAGCAACGCGGCACAAGCGGCACGCAACATCAACGACGTTTACGAGCTAACACTACAAACCAACGCACCACCTGTTATTGGTTTGCTCGCTTCCGTTCTGGGAATTTCAACCTGAAAAATGAACCTCGCGGTCGTCCGAAGACTTTGGTCGACAATGACGAATTAAAGGCGATTGTGGAAGCTAATGATACACAATCTACGGCTGAATTAGCAGCAGCTTTCGACGTTAGCGTCAAAACAATATTGGTCCATTTGCGTCAAATTGGCAAGGTAAAAAAGCTTGACAAATGGGTGCCCCACAAACTCAATGATCGCCAGCGCGAAGTACGCTTCGAGACGTGCCTTGCACTGCTCAACAGACACACAAATGAAGGAATTTTGAACCGCATTGTTACCTGCGATGAAAAATGGATTCTGTTTGATAACCGCAAGCACTCAGCAAGTTGGTTGGATCCTGGTTCAGCACCTAAACAATGCCCTAAACGAAAACTTACCCCTAGAAAAGTAATGGTCACTGTTTGGTGGTCTAGCGCCGGTGTAATTCGTCACAGCTTCTTACCAAACGGGGTGAGCATTACTGCAGATGTGTACTGTGAAGAACTGCTCACAATGATGGAGAAGCTGGCACATCTTCAACCAGCATTGGACAATCGCTCGTCTCCGCTGCTCCTGCACGACAACGCGCGACCTCATACTGCACAGCAGACGGTCTCCAAGTTGCAAGAACTGGGGTTGGAAGTTCTCCGTCATCCGCCATACTCACCAGACCTTGCGCCTACAGACTACTACTTTTTCCAGAATTTGGATAACTCCTTGGCGGGAAAAAAATTCAATACCCGAGAGGCAGTACAAAATGCCTTTGAAGAATTTGTTGCCTCCCGTCCAGCTGATTTCTTTAAGAAGGGCATCAATAAACTGCCACTGCGTTGGCAAAGATGCATTGATTGCATGGGTGATGACTTCGATTAATACAAATAAAAAATACATGAAATAATTCGTTTAAATTTTTTCATACAAAACGGCAATTTCATAGGTAAATACCTAATATATTCTCTGTTGATTAATAACTATCTGAGCAAAACCATAATTCTTTTTCGAAGAATGTACTGTGTGACAATTCGTAAATAAAATGTATTGTAATAATGTGTTCAATCTATCCATATAAATCAAAAACAATTTCCGTATGTATGTAAGCTCACTTCAGAACGGATGCACCTATTTGGCAAATTCTCTTTTGTTTTGTGTGTACACAGGACAGGACAAGGTTGAAAATTGTTTGAATAATTGAAATAATGTTAGAAAAGTAATGATTTAAATAAAAATATGAGTGAGTGAGTGAGATAGAAGGTACTAAGGAGTTTTTTAAAAATATTAGCAGAATTAATATATTGACGTTCAGTTGTTCAGATGCCATTTTATTTCATGGTCGTATTGTAAAAGGAAGACTTGTTTTAATCTTCTTCGTTAGTACATCCGTGCGAAAGCGCTGTGGGTAGCTGGTACAATCTAGTACAATATAAAAGCAATTAAATTTGAATAAAGCCTATACTTGTGTTGGACTGAATTGTGACACCATTACACATGGTGTAATAATGACCGACCTAGTCGCGTCGGTGTATATTTAGTAGGAATAGGTGGAAATACTCCCTAGTATTACCTGACTGGATTAGGATAACCTAAAGCCGGTGAAAATTTAAAGGCCCATCAGGTTAAAAGCCTTAGACACTTCGAAAAAAAGAATGGATTGAGACAACCATGTATGTGGTGATAAATTCAGCAAATTAATCGAAGGAAAACATCGTGAGAAACCTAAACCTGAGAAATGTTCATGTAATAACAACGTATATGGGAAAATATATGTCTGTGGATTTCTCAGAGTTTGAAATCGCCAATACGTGGTGGATTAGCGTGGTGATTATGCTCATACCTTCCTCTGGGAAGAAGTCTATGGCCCTGCAGTGGGACTCTTACAGGCTGATGATGAATATCTTCTTAGCTTGTCGCGTTTTGGAATCGGCCAAAAAAATGCCGTAATGGATTGCCTTTCTCTCGTTTGACGTCGTTTTCTTTGGATTGTACTGTGCTTACAGTAAACACAGTGCAAATCATCACCAGAGGATTCTTTACTTATTGAATAAACATATTGGTTACATGCAATTGGGCATATTTACCATTGGTCTCTAGGATTTTGCATTTTTACAAATTAACATTGACCGTAGACATTGGCCTTTTTCGCTGATTCCAAAGTTTTTCTGTTTGATGATGTCTCGAAACGTTCGGGAAATGTTGGAATATACTATTTTGCCAAGAAAAATAGATTATAAATTTAATATGGCTGTCTTAACAGAAATGTAAATATTCATATTTATACCACGATGATATCATTAATTAAGCTGATGACTTAGTATAAAAATAGTTAATATGATTGATGGCAGAGGTGTGTCAGATAAAAAAAGTCGTCACTTTGCATACGTTATGTATTAAACCAACGTACGGTATTTAACACATGAATTCACTAAAAATTATAATTACCTCTTACCGTTTGAAATGGGTTTTTCTTGCGTAATCGGTGATATATTTTGGTTAAGCAAGTCTGCACCACAGATAATTCATGTTAGTATAATGGAGATATAGAAGATAGATATAAACGTGAAATAGATATCTATTGCTATAATACTTGAATTGAGTTCGTTTACTTTTTTTATGTCAAAAGCAGGCAAACGAACAGGTGGGTCACCTGAGTTTAAGTGATCACCACCGCCCTTAGACACTAGCACCACCAGGAGAGTCGCAAGTGCGTTGTCAGCCTATGTATGGGGGAGGGGTAGGGAAAGGAGAAAGGGAAAAGCAAAGGGGGGAAGGAGGTGGGCCTCCGGCGCTCTCACTGACCGAAGGAAACACAACAATGCAAGCACTGTTACTTCACGTCGGTGTTCTGTGAGAGGGTGGTACTACCCCGGGCGAGCCGACCCATTCATGCTGAAACTAGTAATAGCTACAGCGTGGCTCTACCACCTTCAAACTATTTTATATTGTAAACAAATACAGAAAGTGATCAAAATTTGTTCACCCGCGAATACTGAAACCGATAAGAGACTCGCGAATATGAAGATTTTATATTTAAAATTCTTCAATTTCCAATTTTAAATTAATTAATACTTTAATGCCGTTTGTTTTATTTGCTGTATTTTGTTGCAGGATGAATCTATACTGTGTGTGATGAAGTACCTAGACTTACAGTCGCTATGTAGATGCGCTCAAGTTAACAGACATTTCAATAGGCTCGCCTCAGACGCTATACTGTATCGATGTATAGATTTGCGACCGTACTGGCATTGCGTACAATCACAGGTAAGAACAAATATTTAGATATATATCCAGGTAACTTCTTTGAGGTAGATTTTCAAACGGTTTTTGTCAACTTTGATATTGAGTTGTTCCAAATAGATGTTGATAATTATTATGAGTTTTGGAGATAACCGTCTCCTAATACCTTAAACCTGATATAACCTATTAAGTAATAGTAACGAATGATATAATTCCGATTCTAGGTGGGAGTGCAAAGTAACGTCCTCTATAATATTTAATTATGGATTTTCGCATACTAACGCTTTCTTCAATCAAATAATACTGCCTACAACTGGTTTCCTGATTTTTTGTAATCTAATAAATATATTTTTTAGGTAAAAATTAAGAAATTCGGTAGGCTTAACAAGTTTCCCTATTTTTTAAAAACGTTGCTATGTAATAATTTATTTTTATTAAGTAGCGTGGTTTTCAGTCTTGCAACCGAAGGTGAGTTATTTGTAAAGCGACTTTGTTTCTGTGAGTTTTTTTTTTCTTAACATAACTCCTAATTGATAACTTTTGAATATTAGCCAACTTCAAATTGGCATGATTATTTGAATAGTTTAATATTAATTATGAAGTTTACTTAAATACTGTTTAAGATTTTATATTTATTCTAAATTATGAATCGGTGCGTTTCTGGGTTCCCGTATTATTTATCTATTGATAAGAGTAATACCACAGAATTATGTAGAAGAAATCGTAATGCGTTATTCAGTACTTCTAAAAATAATAATATGTTATGGTGATTTATGCCCAGTAAAATTCAATCAAAATTCCATGGAAATTTCCACAACTACGTTGACGGCCAAGTGACGTCATAGTAAATTATATATTCGAATAATTTTGTCTAACCTTGTAAGTTTTATCCCCCGCTATTTAAGACAAATGGTATATTTTTGCTCCATATATATGGGATGGTAAGCAGCATTCTCAATAACAATAAAGCTTGTTAAAAGTAAATTGTACTTGGTGTTGAATTTAGCTCGGGATTACTTTATTAATACATAAGATCCTGATTTTCAGCTAGCTATTACGAAATATCCAGTTACAAATGTTTCATAAAGTCTTACCTGTTTTAACGGAATGCCTTATTTAAGAGATAACAGTCAGTTTTTTTTAAATAATTTTGACCACATTCTCGTCTGATATGAAGACACCAGTGTAGCCTATGATGGTAATATGATAATCATAGAGGAACATAGATGAACCATGACTCTAGGAACTATAATAGGTCTTTCTGATAGATTAGCGAGCCGAGCATTAGAAATTGCAGTATCATCGTTCTATGAATTTATCACGACATTTTCCTCCATGACACCTACTGTGTACTCTCCAATCATAATTATTAACTACACAAGACAATTCTATACTAAATATATGACTTTCCAAATCCAAAAAAGGCGCAGAAATATATAACCGCCTTTTTGAGTTTGCAAAGCCGAAAAGGCGCATATATTTTATTTATACTGTCAATCGCGTCGTGGACATTTTATAGGCTTAAAATAATATGTCCTTATGGCATAAAACCATATTGTTCGAGATAATTGCTCACCATGTTTTAGTTTATCATTAAGAGATGGCGCCACACTACAGTTAGCTCGCGCTTTCGTGTGGTTGCTGTCTTTTAATGACATGCGGCTGTCGATCGGACATATTCAATTAGCCAGGTGCCCCAAATACTTAATTGTCCTCTTGAACTTTCGTTGTCTGAGTCGTTGTCTTTGTTGTGTTGTTCATTGTGGTCTTGTTGGTCGAAAGGGTGTCAGTCGACAACATTTCCGTATACACATATCTAACTGCTGCGATACATCTATTTGCATTACGCACGCGATATAACTACAATTTAACTTTGGATAGTTTTTATTGTTGCAGGTACTTGTCACGCTGTCAATGCGATGCAAATATCTACAGAAATTGGACCTGTCCTGGTGTGGTAGCCATTGCATGATCCAGTCGCATTATGTTGTCAAGTGAGTTATTATGTCATCTTAAATTCCCAATAAGTTATATTATATACATTTCATCGATCAATTTTAATTTTCATATTAAATTAAAAATGATTTAATGTCATTTTTCATATGTCAATGAACTTGTGTCGTTTATATTGCCATTGTAAATGATGTTTCGTCATTTTTTATGAGCCTTGAATATAATATTATTTTATTTTCTTTACGTGGAATGAATCTGCTATTTTTCATATGGTAATTATATAATATAGTAGATTTAGAAGTTAAAAATAAGATGCTCGGATGAATCTCGTCGAGTTTTTTTATTTGATGTATAGCGCTTTTTCATGTATTACCCGTGAAATAGCTGTGATAAAAATAATTTCACAGTTATGTTATTTTATTAAAGTAGCTATAATTTCCATGCTTAATTAATAATAACTACTTATGTATGTACTAACGGGCCCGGCGGACGTTGTGCCGCCCTGATAATAAAAAAACCTCGATAAATTATATACCTACACCTTCCTCAGGAATCACTTTATCTACTGCTGAAACCGAATGAAAATCCGTACAGTAGTTTTTGAGTGTATCGCGAACAGACAGACAGACAGACGTGGCAGATTACTTCGTTTAATAATATATAGTGATTATGTTTTTCAAAGTTGCATCCGTTTTACGTTTCAATTTATAAATAGGTTGACTTAATTGATGATCCGTTAATGAAAGAATCGATTATGATTACTGAACAATGCTATGGGAAGAGGAAGAAAAGAAAAGAATTGCATTAATCGAAAGGTCGTGACTGTGACCATCGGTATTTAATCATTGATCAATTAATTTACAGAATTAATTGACGTAATTGTTCGATCTACTTTATTGTTATAATACATTGTAATAGATACGTAAATGCAGTGTTCTACTTAATGTGGTTAAATCGAATCTCTTTAATTGATGTGGTTTTTTTACTACATTTTATTCGGGACTTTGTTCTCTTGGAAATAGTTCGTGGGAACTACGAACTTTTACTGAGACGACTTTTATTTTTTAAACTATAATTTAATAACTATTACTAAGTTCTTTTAACAGTTTATGTATTCTAAATAATACTCTAAAGTTAACTATTTTTTTTAATTTTAATATCATAGGAGGGAAACACACAGTTGGGTCACTTGATTTTAAGTGATCACCGCCGTCCATAGACACTAACAACACCAGGGGAGTCGCGAGTGCGTTGCCAGCCTGTGTTTGGGGGTTGGGAGGATGGGGAAGGAATGGGAATGAGGGATGGAAGGGAAAAAGGAGGTGGGCCTCCGGCGCTCTCACTGACCGAACGAAACGCAACAATGCGAGCATTGTTACTTCACGTGGGTATTTCTGTGGGTCGGGTGGTAGTATCCCGGGCGAGCCGACCCATTCATGCTGAAACCATTAATAGCTTCAGCGTGGCTCTACCATCTACAAATCTAACTGCGAGTAAAAGTCATTTCAAATTTGGTTCAGCTGTATCTAATTGCGCTCGCTTATTTTATATGAAACGATGTATTACTTATTGGTTTATAGAAGCCGGTTCAATTGTATTGAAGTATATATGCGACTTTTATTATTCCCATATTAAAATACTAGGGTTTACCTTCCCTCGCTTTAATGTAGGTTTGACATATACCTCGGAGGCAGTACTTATTTCTGGATGACGGGTTCTCTATGTCCTTCTCTATACTTTTGACAACGTACATGTAAAATTCAATCATCTATTGAGTAGTTAAGGTGTGAAATCGAAACGGACAAATTCACATTTACATTTATAATGTTACTTCGGATTTTATAGCGAATCATGAACCTTTACAAGTGTGTGTGTGTGCGTGTGACCTAGGAAATCAACATTAATATATAATTGTGTCGTTACATTTCAAAATGAGCTAAAACCAATTTTAGTCGTTCGTATAACATGTTTAGTTTTTTTTTTAAGATTTCCAGTGTTTATACACCGAGAACGATGTTCAAATTTTGCCGTCCATAATATAAGATTTTTAGTTTTCTTTTTATGATCTTCATATTTTAAATGTACAAAATTGAAAGATCTTAAAAAATAACGTAAAATATTCATAACGACCTATCGACTCTGTTGGGGTCAGCTGATGAGGATTCAGGAACAATGAAACATTGGTTGACTTCAATAACTTCAGTGGACTGTATATTTTAACTTTCACAATGTATATAATCGTATGTAACGAGCCGGTGACAATACATATTTTTCGCGGTTTAACACTACAATTATATCCTTACAAGTAGTACATTATACGTGCCTTACTGCCACACGTTCATCCATACATTTACATAATTCACGTAAATTTACATTATATTTTTATTGAGGGTTCCGTATAACATCAGACAAATAATAATAATAATCGTATTGGCGGTTACATTTGAATTTGTTACATAAACGATATTTCTAAACATTACATAAGACGTATTGAACACAGAAACCAAGTAAATAAGAAATACGACAGTTTATCTGTACGTATTATGTAAACAAATTTATACACATAGACATAGTTTGTCTGACTATACCAGACACATTAAACCTGCACATATATCGTGTTTCTTAATATAATATGACATCCCATTACGCATAATGAGCATTTGTATAGAGAAATATATAGATATACATAAGAACTCAGCTGTTCGTAGTAAATAGCGAAACTAGAGAAACATTTATTAGACATTTATTTACAACATTTATTTTCTAGCTCATCTGTCCGTAACAGCCTCCCCCCGGCGTAGATCTTCGAGCCCATCTTCACCAGGTAGGACAATGAGCCTTCTCACAGGTCTTCGAAAGGTACCGCCACGCGTCCGCACGTCCGCACTTCGTACGACTCCGTCCGGACCTACATATATTTTCTCTACTTGCCCTTTGGGCCAGACATTTCGCGGTAATAACCCGTCCGCGATAACTACTAAATTTCCTACTTTTATTTGATCGCTATTTCGCGTCCTGACGTCACCACGGGGTGTTAACGTCGGCAAATATTCACGCAACCATCGTGACCAAAACATGTTCGCGAGCGCTTGCGCCGCCCTCCATGACTTCCTATCGGCCGGTTGACACTCCCCGACGTGAGGTACCCCGGTGGCTGAACCGATCAAAAAATGATTAGGCGTTAAAGCCTCCGCGTCGTCGTACTCTGACGCTACATACGTGAGTGGTCGTGAGTTTACAGTGTGCTCTATCTCGGTAAGCACGGTCGCTAACACCTCTTCGCGAGGGGCTCTCTCGTTGAGAGTAACAGCGAGAGCAGTTTTCACACTACGAATTAAACGTTCCCACGCTCCCCCCTGGTTTGGCGCGCTCGGGTCAGTAAACTTCCACTCGGTGTGTTTCGATAACACGTAATTTTGTAACTCCGGTATCCACTCTCGATACGCGATGTTTAACTCGACCGACGCTCCGCGAAAGTTTGTTCCGTTATCGGACCACATAATTTCTGGCCACCCCCGTCGGGCTGCCATACGTCGTAATGACATAATCGCGGAATCCGTACTCAAACTGGCTACCGTTTCGATGTGAATCGCGCGAGTTACCAAACATGTAAACAGCATGCCCCATCGTTTTTCGCGTCGCCTACCGATGGTCACTGTCATAGGTCCGAAACAGTCAACACCACATCGAGAAAACGGCCTCGTATATGCGTCTAACCGCGCGTTCGGTAAGTTACCTTTTACCGGTACTACGGGAGCTGATTTTCGTAATCTACACAGCCCACACTCGCGTAGCGCTTTCTTTACCGACGGCCTCAGACGTAAAACCCAGTATTGTTGCCGTATCTCGTTCACGATGTGTTCACGTCCGGAATGATGATTATTTTTATGACTATTACGGATAATCAATAACGATAAATGATGCGCACCGTCCAATATCGGTGGCTCTTTCATTTTTATACGTACGGAACTCGCGTTTATTCTACCGTTCAACCTAATGATTCCGTCGGGTCCGTACATCGGATCTAACTTATATAGTCGACTCGTTCTGTCGACATTTTTTCCCGCCGCTAACCTAGCGATCTCTTCGGGAAAGCTATCCTTTTGTGACAGCTTTATCAAAAATTGTTCTGCTTTTTCAATATGCGTGATGTTCATTGTGTCGGCTCGCTTACGACACTTGTCAATGAACGCGAACACGTACGCGACTGTCCGCTTAGCACGCTCGTATGATGAAAATCGTTCTATTTTCACCACTGGAGTGTCACACGTCACCGTGTGCGCCACTACCACGTCATCTTCGTCTTCGTATCGTGAATTAGTGGTCTCGACGGGCCATCGATCCTCTGTCTCGTACAGGAACGCGGGCCCAACGAACCATCGGTCGCTACTCTTCAGGCGAGTGTACCCTGACCGAGTGGAGTCGTCCGCCACGTTCTGCGCTGTCGGCACCCATCGCCACTGTCCGATTTCAGTGAGTTCAGCGATCTCACCTAATCGATGCGCAACGTAAGGAGTATATCGCACTGAGTCGTTTCGTATCCAATGCAATACAGTTTTCGAGTCACTCCAAAAGATAACTTCGTGATTTCCTTCATGTTCCTTTAATATTTCTGTAGCTAACCGCGCGCCTATGAGAGCAGCCTGCAGCTCCATCCTGGGAATGCTCTGCGCCTTCATCGGTGCTACCCTTGCTTTTGCCGCGACTAATGTCACGTTCACGTGAGTTGTGTTTTGAAAACGCCAATACGCGGCCGCCGCGTACGCTTCTTCACTGGCGTCACAAAACACGTGTAGCTGCTTCTTTGTATCCTGGCTACACATGTTGTTATATACGCGAGGTAGACGTAACTCGCTCACATAACTTATGTCAGACTGCCATTCACTAAACACGGTTGCTTCTGCAGGAGGCAGCGGTTCATCCCAGCCTATGTTCTCCCTCCAGAGACCCTGCAGCATTATTTTAGCAGTGATCGTGTACGGGCTGATCAATCCTAGAGGATCGAAGATTGACATTACCGCACTCAGAGCTTCTCGTTTAGTAGGCGATCTCTCGTTATTTTTCACATCGTCTGGGACACGATGCCTGGCGGTGTTGAATGCTAATTCGTCCGTTTGTGGTAGCCACAATACCCCCAATGTCTTCCCGAACTGATTGCTAGTAGCTCCCAGCTCCTTCGGCGTTTGTGTCCTACATTCGGTAGGTATATCGCGCAGCAGACTCGATCGATTCGAGCTCCATCCTGCGAGTTCGAATCCTGCTTTACTGTGCACACTACGGACTTCGTTTATAGCGCGAGAGGCTTCCTCCATAGTATCGAAGCTTTCCACCCAATCGTCCATATAGTGATTTCGTGTTATGGCGTGATAAGCGAGCGGGTGAGTCTCCCTATGTTCTTCCGCGTTCCGATTTCTTACGCTGTGTGCGAGAAACGGTGAACATCGTGCTCCGAATATCATCGACGTCATCACATATTTTTCGGGCGGTGTAGTTCTGTTATCTCCTCGCCATAAGAAGTGTTGTGCAGCGCGATCTTCCTCACGTATCTTCACTTGAAGAAACATCTCTCTTATATCTGCGGTCACGGCGATAGGTTTTTCTCGGAATCGAAACAAAACACCTTGAAGTGATCGCAACATGTCCGGTCCGTCCAACAACCAATCATTGAGCGACGTTCCGTTAGCTTTCGCAGCTGCGTCAAACAC
The DNA here is from genome assembly GCA_036509395.1 of Antheraea yamamai. NCBI lineage: Eukaryota > Metazoa > Arthropoda > Insecta > Lepidoptera > Saturniidae > Antheraea > Antheraea yamamai. Next base: position 6,802,899 of record AP028431.1, on the reverse strand, counting down.
CATTCGGAGTTTCCCCGGCTTATTAGGATTCACTACCGCGAAATGAGGTAGGTACCACGTGCGTGGGCCTTCTGTATGGCTTGAGTCACACTTTGTTGCGTAACCTTTTTTGAACAGCTGTTCGACTTGCGCTGTGTACGCGACCTTGAACTCCGGTGACGAATCCATTTTCTTTTCTATCGTACGTAACCTACGGAATGCCATATCATAACTCGGTGGCATGACAACCTCATCTGTCGTCCATGGTAAGCCTACTTCGAAGTGACCGTCGATCCTGCATACGGTGCGTTCGAAGATATCCTTTGCTCGTTCTTCTCGAGCGTTAGGCTTTTGTATTTTCGATATACCTAAAGAGTCTATATCGAAGTGCGATTTGACGAGAGCACTCAATTCGTCGTCTCTTTCGCACACATTCTCTTGACACGTTCGTACATGTAATACAGACTCGTTCTGCTGTATTATAGAGCTTCTCGGCGTTTTTCCATGTAACACCCATCCGAGTCGTGTGAGTGACGCGGCCGGTTCGTTATTCTTACGCGATAACAAACGTCGTGTTACAATGAGATGCCAATTGTCTGCTCCAATGAGAATGCGTGGTCTAACATCCGAGTAACACATACTCTTTTCACACATTCCTTTGAGGTACGATCGTTTACATAATTCCGGTTTTACCGTTTGTTTACCGAGAATGAGATTTCGGACCGTACGCGCTTTGATCCTGTGACAATCCGATTGACCTTCGCCTTGTATCCTGAGATCAACTTCTTGACTGTCGATTTCCCTCTGAACCGTTGTGACCCCCTGAATGTTTAACGTTCGTGCCGGGCCCTCTGCGCCGACCATTCGGGCGATCTCTTCGTCGATCAGAGTGATTGTGGATCCTTCATCCAATAACGCATACGTCTTCAACGTTCCTCCGTCATTCTTGGTAATGTATACGGGACACACCTTCAGTAAAACTTGTTCGTCATTACCCGGTCGGTGCGCCGATGCTGCGATTACGTTGTCCTCTTTAGGCGGCAGATGTAATAAGGCGTGGTGCGGCTGTCTACACTCGTTCTTACCGCATTTCCTTGCTTTACATTCAGTCCGCCTATGTTTACTGTCTAGACAGAGAAAGCAGATACGCGTTTCTTTCGCCCAATTCCACCTCTCTGCGACAGACATATCGTTCAACTTGAAACATTGTGAAGTTCGATGTTCATTTCCACAAAGGAAGCAGCACATTGAACGCGTTGAACTCTTTTTTGTGACGTCACATGCAACACTATATACTTTATTCGCTTGACGGTATCGCTCACTCGCTCTATTCGGTGGCACCGTATGTTTGACGATAGGGTTCCGTACTATCGTCGAATCCGAAGTTGAATATGCGTGTCGGACGGCTCGATCGGCTTCTCTCATTAAGAACCGAGATAACGTGATAATCTCTGGTTCGTCCCGATTCCCGAACTCTTCCGCATAATCACACCACTTCGATTTTAAATGCGGAGTTAATCTCTCGGTTATCTGCCGCACCAACATAGGGTTCTGTAGGTACCCTTTTTCGTCGACAGCTGATATAACCGCGACGATGTTTTGCACTTTTACAGCGAAACCGTTTAGTTCACTCGCTGTAGTACCCATACGTGGTAATTTCTTGATATCTTCCATCGCGTGGTCGATAATAACTTCCGGTCGTCCGTAACACTGCTCCAAAGTGTTTATAATGACATCCGGGTTGTTTGCTGTATACAGCAGCGCTGATACAGACTGTCTGGCTTCACCTTTCAGACACGTCCGCAGGCGAATCATGTTTTCTGTCGCCGAATATCTGTATATATTCGTAGATTCCCTGTACGCGGCTTTAAAAGGTAACCAGTCCGTGATTGATCCCATGAACGTCGGCAAGTCCTGTATATGTCTAGGCGATGACCTCGATCCAGCCATCCGCTCCAGAGCATCTGCCAACCTGTCGATTCCTCTATCTCGGGATCGGTCCGGTGTAAGCGACCTCGGCCGACGCTGCACCGTCTCTTCGTTTGTGACGTTCGGTGTCACATATGGTCGCGTCATCCTGATCTCGGCTTCCGCTGGTGGTGGTGAAATGCGCCTTGGTTCACGGTCACACTCCCCCCGTATCGGGACCTGTGTCTTCTGTAACCAATCGTTCACCCGACGGTTCGCGTCGGTAGGTTCTTCTGCACACAAGCTCTCCCGATCGGTTTCCTCGCGGATTGTAGCGACGTCTGCCGCTAGCCTCTTCTTGATGAGCAGCGACTGTAGTTGTAGCTCCTGTCGTTTTATTTCGACGAGTTGCTCTTCGGCCTCCAACTCGGCCTGCCTAATCCTAGCTACGGCGCTGGCGGTGGACCGATGCGAGCGTACCGACGGTGCTCGCGATCCCCTGGCCTCGGTGGCCGCGGCGTGGATCATGGCGGCGCGCGACGTCAACGTTTCGGTCGTGACGGTATCGTTCGCGACGGTACGTGTCTTCGTGTGCGCGTGTGTGTGTGCGGACGGCGACGCGGGCGATTCCTCGAACACCCGTGTCTTTTCTTCGACTGCTTGGCTTCTTGTAGTCGGCATCTTCAGCACTTGCTAGCTCCTACAAGCCCTAACAGCCCTATCAATCCCTAACAGCCCTAACAGTCCCTAACAGTCCTTCGGGAGGGCCCACACGTGGGATATGCTCCCTCAGGGATGGACAGCAGGATAGGTAAGGGTGGGGACTACCCAACAGAGGAGTGAGACCACTACGGGGCGCTCAGGAGTCGGTTGGAATGTACGACTCCGTCGGCAGTGCCTACAGTCCGGCCCCCGTACCGATAACACTCTTATTGGCGTAGTGATACGATTGACATTCGTTCGTTGCCCAATACTCAGGCCGTTTGTCACCGTCAGGTGGCCCAAGTGTGGGTTGAAACTGCAGACTCGCCGCACCGCACGGTGACTTGATCTCGACGAGATGCTCAGGCTCGTCGCACCGTTCGGTGTTCTTCGCTCGGCGATATGCAGCGCAGGCTCGTCGCACCGTTCGGTGTTTTTCCCACGACGATCCTGCAGGTACGATCTTCCAGCCGATGTCTCGTTCTGCACCGCTGGTCGTACGGAAGTGCCCAGTCTCGTACAACGATTTGCTTTTCCTTTTTCCCACAGCTTCTCTCGTTCAGAATGCTGCTGGAGTCTTCTTCAATAAGGCTGCCTTGAATCTCCTCTTCAAATGCGCTGGCTTCTATCCGGCTGCGATGGACCAAACTTGTTGGGGTCAGCTGATGAGGATTCAGGAACAATGAAACATTGGTTGACTTCAATAACTTCAGTGGACTGTATATTTTAACTTTCACAATGTATATAATCGTATGTAACGAGCCGGTGACAATACATATTTTTCGCGGTTTAACACTACAATTATATCCTTACAAGTAGTACATTATACGTGCCTTACTGCCACACGTTCATCCATACATTTACATAATTCACGTAAATTTACATTATATTTTTATTGAGGGTTCCGTATAACATCAGACAAATAATAATAATAATCGTATTGGCGGTTACATTTGAATTTGTTACATAAACGATATTTCTAAACATTACATAAGACGTATTGAACACAGAAACCAAGTAAATAAGAAATACGACAGTTTATCTGTACGTATTATGTAAACAAATTTATACACATAGACATAGTTTGTCTGACTATACCAGACACATTAAACCTGCACATATATCGTGTTTCTTAATATAATATGACATCCCATTACGCATAATGAGCATTTGTATAGAGAAATATATAGATATACATAAGAACTCAGCTGTTCGTAGTAAATAGCGAAACTAGAGAAACATTTATTAGACATTTATTTACAACATTTATTTTCTAGCTCATCTGTCCGTAACAGACTCAATTCTAGAACCCCTACATTGTTACGTTTTATGGTAATAAGTTTTAACATATAATTATTTAATGTACAAATCCATCCATACGCAATGACATGTTAATATTTTGTATATGAGACTCTCTTATCTTAATACATATATTTCTTGTGTGCGTGTGTATGTGACTGAACTCCTCCTAAACGACTGGACCGATTTTGATGAAATTTTTTGTGTGTGTTCGTGGAGATTCGAGAATGGTTTAGATTCACAATTGGACCCGGCAGGTGGCGCTGCGATCGACTTTTAGGATTTTTTTTGTTTTCAAGGCAGGACAACGTCCGCCCGGTCCGCTAGTAAGTATATAAAACATGAAGGTAAAATAATCGTTTAGTTTCTTAAAATACAATTACTTAGGTAATAACGAAACTTTCGTGATTTCGATTAAACGAAAATTCTTGAATCGGTTAATAATCGTAATAGATTCGATATTTATTCAGTAAAGTTTATCTTACCAGAATAGAAAAACAGTGATGTAAGAGTTTGTAGACGTATAAAATAAATCGCTTGCTGATTTAATCTAATTTACAAGTATAAATTCCGTAATGGTAACACACACGTCCTTGCGTGACAATTTGCAGTTTCCTGAAAGACAGCGGAGCGGAATTAACACATCTGAGATTGAATTGTTGCAAGTTCGTAGATAACTCGGTGCTAAGAGCTATTGTTGACACTTCACATTGCTTACAAGGTGGGTGTGGTGTAATCTTATAAAACATGTTTTTTTTTACAGAACTGTGACGAATTAAATTTGTCATTTGTGTGTCAAATTTCAGAAACAATTTGCAGTTGTTTCGCTGTAGTTATGTTTGATCATTTTATGATTCTGATCATTTCCGTATGTTTCGTAAAAATTGTACTTTATAATGTAGATATATAGCTTTTGCCCGCGTCTTCACTCGCAGATAACATACATTTCACCTATCAACAACCTTGTTGCTTAACAAAAAAATAAACAAACTCATAATCACACTTCTACTATTATTTAGCATTAGGATAATTTTTTCTCGAAGACTATATGCATACACTCTGTAATCTATACTACCTATGTTCGTATTGTCTTATGGATTCATATAATCATAACTTCAATTGAAAATAATTATTTACAATAATCATTATTAAAATTACACGCCTCGAGTAACTATACAAAAAGAGAACAAGGTACTCGCTACTCATCAATTACAGCCGTTAAGGTAGCATTCGGTTCGTAGCAACTACGACTGCGGTAGCTTTCCGATGTCAGAGACAGCGACCGGGCGACATCACCACTCTTCCCGCGGTTTTTGTAGGTGACGGCTAGGAAAAAAGTTATTCAGCAGTTATTGGAGGATGAAGTAGATTACGATATTCTTATTATCTTATATCTCCGGAAAAAAGAATGAAGATTGATGCAATTTTCACATCACGAGAAGAAGAGGGTTGCTTTGTAATGCTCATAATACTACATTTAAATTATATAGAATAAAAGTTCAGAAAATATTGTGAAAACGCCGCTATTTTGATGTGCTTCTCGCTTGGGTCGCGTGACGGCAGTGTCTCCGATGTAACCGGGTCGCGGTCGCTACACCGCTCTCTAGTCATGCCAAACAGTCGCGCGATGCGGTCTTCTAGTTTGTTTAGCACTCCATATAAATCCATACTATGCTGTGGGTCGCGCGACCCGGAAGCTACCGCGGGTCGCGGTCGCGCGTCGCTGTCGCTAAGAATCAAATGCTACCTTTACGCCTAATCCCTAAATATTTTCTAGAATTTTCAATCAAGTTCTTCTATTTATGATTCTAGAGTTATGCCTTCGTTCTGTCATCGGATGTTCTGATTGGATGTGTCTGTCCTCATTGAAGACGTTGAAACGTCTCGATCTTTACAGGACGGATATAACTACCGCGGCCGCTGTAAACATAATCAGGTCGAATCCCTGTCTGCAGCATCTCAATGTTGGTACGAATTATAACTATTGATTTTTTTTAATGAATAGTGTTTACGGACATCAAAATACAGTATGTGAATGATATAAGTGATTTAAATAATTCATTAAATTCTTGGTGGTATTAGGAATTAAATTTTCCTAAATGCTTTCTTAGTTCCCACCTAAAAGAAACTCCTATGCAATGCTCAGTGTTAAATTTAAGCCTAAACTTTATTGATAGTTTAAAATAAAGAATTTTGTTATTTAGATCCGTTAAATGTTTAAAAAATCACCGTGATACATGATATTTAAACTTAATTCAATTTTAGTTGGTGTCTACGAATACTAAGTACAAAATGAATTACGTATCTTCTCTTTAATAAAAGTGGGCTTATTTTTCCCTTTTTCCGTTATAGTTTTTCCCATTGCTCTTTAGCTCAATGAAATTTCTGTCAGTCCGTTATCATCCGTTTCGGAGATGAGCTCAGACAAACAAACATATAGACAAAAAATTCAAAGGCACTCCTGGGTATCAGTAACCTGCAAATAACTATATGAGCTCAAGGAAAAGCATTTATTTCAAAAGTACAAACAGACACTGCAATTTTATTTATTTATGTTAATTACGAGTATTAATGTAATTAATGCCACTCGTCTCGTTGTCCACATTTTAAATTCACTCCCCGTCATAGTTCTTCCATTTCCATATCATCCTTTCGATCATCACTTTCACTTACACTCTTGGCTCGCTCATAATGTCATCTCTTTCATCAGTTATTTACCAATAAAGAATACACCATTTTTTTTAAAATTGAGAATAGCCAAAGGGCATCCTTTCATACATCCTACATTAATATGTATTTTTTTAATTCTAGGATCCTGCAAGATCATATCCTCAATGGATGAAGTTGCGATAGCTTTGGGTGCGAATTGTCCAAATCTAGTGTCAGTGGACTTTTGGAAATCATATTCTCTGACGCCGAATGGGATCAGGGCTTTGGGGAATTGTAAAAAATTACAAGAACTTGATGTCGGATGGTGGTGAGTAGCAAATTTATGGTATATCTATACTAATTTTATAAAGATATAGAGTTCATATCTCTTTCTTTTCTCTCCTTCTCTGTGTCTTTTTCTTTCCTTTCTTTCCTCTTTCTCTGTCTCACTATCTCCCTATCTATTTTTCTCTACTTCATTATGCGTCTTATACGGTGGTGAGGTCAACCTTACCTGGGAGTTCCTCTTTATCCATTTCGTTTCGCTTTATCCTTTACAACGTGCTAGGAAAGTTTCCACTTTGTAACTTTAAATACATTTACAATTCACTCCTATCTTTAAGTACTGCATTTTTTGAGTTTGTTTTGTGCCTGAGTCTGGGTCTGGCGTGGTTGTCGGGCGGTGAGCTTAGGAAGTTGTTCCTGGGCGCGTTACGCGCCGTGTGCGATAGGGACTCGTGTGCACTAATACTGTACGTGTGGTTTAAGTGGTGTTCGAACACGCTAACCACGCATCCATTATCGCTTTTTATTTGGGCTGTGATGATAAGGGCTTTATCTCTTATTCGGCAGCCTCCAAGCGGGTGGTTCCGGGGATTGTCTGGCGTGGTTGTCGGACGGTGAGTATAGGAAGTTGTTCCTGGACGCGTTACGCGGCGTGTGCGATAGGGACTCGTGTGCACTGATACTGTACTCGTGGTTTACGTGGTGTGCGAACACGCTAACCACGCATCCATTATCGCTTTTTATTTGGACTGTGATGATAAGGGCTTTATCTCTTATTCGGCAGCCTCCCAGCGGGTGGTTCCGGGGAATGGCTGGCGTGGTTGTCGGGCGGTGAGCTTAGGAAGTTGTTACTGGGCGCGTTACGCGCCGTGTGCGATAGGGACTCGTGTGCACTGATACTGTACTCGTGGTTTACGTGGTGTTCGAACACGCTAACCACGCATCCATTATCGCTTTTTATTTGGGCTGTGATGATAAGGGCTTTATCTCTTATTCGTCAGCCTCCAAGCGGGTGGTTCCGGGGAATGGCTGGCGTGGTTGTCGGGCGGTGAGCTTAGGAAGTTGTTCCTGGGCGCGTTACGCGGCGTGTGCGATAGGGACTCGTGTGCACTGATACTGTACGCGTGGTTTACGTGGTGTTCGAACACGCTAACCACGCATCCATTATCGCTTTTTATTTGGGCTGTGATGATAAGGGCTTTATCTCTTATTCGGCAGCCTCCAAGCGGGTGGTTCCGGGGAATGGCTGGCGTGGTTGTCGGGCGGTGAGCTTAGGAAGTTGTTCCTGGGCGCGTTACGCGGCGTGTGCGATAGGGACTCGTGTGCACTGATACTGTACGCGTGGTTTACGTGGTGTTCGAACACGCTAACCACGCATCCATTATCGCTTTTTATTTGGGCTGTGATGATAAGGGCTTTATCTCTTATTCGGCAGCCTCCCAGCGGGTGGTTCCGGGGAATGGCTGGCGTGGTTGTCGGGCGGTGAGCTTAGGAAGTTGTTACTGGGCGCGTTACGCGCCGTGTGCGATAGGGACTCGTGTGCACTGATACTGTACTCGTGGTTTACGTGGTGTTCGAACACGCTAACCACGCATCCATTATCGCTTTTTATTTGGGCTGTGATGATAAGGGCTTTATCTCTTATTCGGCAGCCTCCAAGCGGGTGGTTCCGGGGAATGGCTGGCGTGGTTGTCGGGCGGTGAGCTTAGGAAGTTGTTCCTGGGCGCGTTACGCGGCGTGTGCGATAGGGACTCGTGTGCACTGATACTGTACGCGTGGTTTACGTGGTGTTCGAACACGCTAACCACGCATCCATTATCGCTTTTTATTTGGGCTGTGATGATAAGGGCTTTATCTCTTATTCGGCAGCCTCCAAGCGGGTGGTTCCGGGGAATGGCTGGCGTGGTTGTCGGGCGGTGAGCTTAGGAAGTTGTTCCTGGGCGCGTTACGCGGCGTGTGCGATAGGGACTCGTGTGCACTGATACTGTACGCGTGGTTTACGTGGTGTTCGAACACGCTAACCACGCATCCATTATCGCTTTTTATTTGGGCTGTGATGATAAGGGCTTTATCTCTTATTCGGCAGCCTCCAAGCGGGTGGTTCCGGGGAATGGCTGGCGTGGTTGTCGGGCGGTGAGCTTAGGAAGTTGTTCCTGGGCGCGTTACGCGGCGTGTGCGATAGGGACTTGCGAGCGTTAATACCACGCGCGCAGAAACTCACGCAACTTGATCTGCTCGGCGTTAGAGCTGTCACACCAGACATTTGCGATACGTGAGTATGGGTTTCTTTTCAATAAATTAAGTTTATTCTATATAAAACGGCCATTTCATAGGAAAATTTAATTAAAGATAAAAACTTACAGAACATCTAGCTTCGAATCCTTAAAGTAATGTTTTTGTTAGATAAACAAATAGATAAGCAATAATTATTTTCGATTCGTTTTAATTTTTATTTTATTTAAATGTGCGTGTCATTAAAACATATTATTATCAATTTTAATATGCTATAAAGTTTGGAATTATATATACTTTCTGTGTAAAGAATTTCATTAAATCCGCCAACGGTTTATGTGTTAAATTCGAACATTCAAACGGAGAGACAAAAAATGTTTTTACTTGATATTTGTGATCTGTCGCTTTTGTAATAGACACTTAGTGTGGTAAGGTGAAGGCTAAGATACATTTGAATATGAGGATAATTTAATAAAGAGTCTAAAATGGTCGATGTTAATTTTGATCGGGGTTTTTTTCCTCTTGAGAACTTTCGCTGCGGGTTAGCGTTAGCCCAAAGTAACTATTCCACGCGAACGAAGTCGCGGGCAGAGGCTAGTCATTATATGTTTTGATAAATGGCTTTTTATAAACAATTTCTTCTATCCACGCCAGAGGAGTGTAATTTCCTTTGCCTCTATAATTTCTTGATCGTACGTAGAATATTAACGGCAAATGTATTATTAATTAATTTAAATATTAATTTGATTATATTACAGGATATTAGCTGAGTGCAAAGAACTTCGACTATTGGATGTTAGTTTTTGTGACCAGATACAGGAATCTCAGGTAAGTTTATGTTAAACTAGTTGCCAGCTCCGGTTTCTCGCGGATGTATTGACGAATAGAATGACACCAAATCTTTGAATTTTTGGCGGGACCTTGAATGTAATGTAGCGGATTTTATATTTTATTCATAATCTTGTGTTATTTGGCTCTATTCTGTAACATTGGTGGTGTTTTACGTAATATAGTTTGGTTATTGTGCACAAGTGAAGTGGATCGTAAATAATACTACGGAACTTGGATTCGGCCTTGCCACAAAAACTCTCTTGTTCATTGAAATGATCGCAAGAAACTAGCAATATCATTACCCACTCGACAATGGCAGTGATAATCTTCTAGAAGATTGATTGCCAAAACAAAAATAAAGAAGGCACCAAATCTTCCCTATACAGTACGATCATGGAAATAAACAAAATGGCGACTGAATGTTAATCTGTTAATTCATTAAATATCGTTGAAGATCTTTTTATTGTTTTCTGTTTCACTCACCGAATTTTTTATATGGAGACTTTTTCATTTTTCCGTATGGTTTTATTAAAGTGAAACTTTTATTACATCGTCTCAAACTTTTTCGTCTGTGTGTTGCATGTCGCGTGATGGTCGGCCGCGGAGTAGGGTTAAAGTGAAAGGCGCTCGTCAGAGCAGCCAGGGCCAATATGGCGGCGCCTATAGTTCGCAGCAGCTGACTGTGTAGTGTATAGACTATTATTAGTTAAATGTCTATAGTGTGAAAAAAAGTTTCACCTTTACCGTGGTTTCATAAAACCACACAATCCTTTTTTTTTTCAAACATTTTTTTACATACAAAGCTTGTCCTGATGACCACAAACCCAATAAAAAAGAATTAGCTAAATAGGTGTAGATAGCCATTCTGAAGTAATTATATAGATTTACGTAAGTGATTATGTAGTGAATCTATATTAATAATGCAGTTATGTCTGTGCAGGTCTCCTTTTCTAAACTTTGTGTTAAATATCTTTTCTAAAGAATACATCATGAAAATGTCTATTTCATTTTTGTGTATCTGTTTCTATTTTTGCATATAACATAAAAGCGATTAGATCGAGGTTTTTTTTAAATCTTACGCTCCTTGTCGTTATCCAAATATATATATCGGAGCAAAAAGTATTTGTATTGACATCATTATTACGCGCTACCTTCTAATACGGGACTAGCCTATAAAAGGCGTAGCGAGGCGGTAGCGCGAGTCCGCGCGGGAGTTCCGATCGGGCCGTCGTCGTGTACAGACGTGCCTCCGCTGCGTCCGCTACTCTCGCCGTCCGATCCGCTATCTCGCTCTCGCGCTCGCGCTCGCTTCACTTCGCCTCCGACGCTCTCGCAGTTAGTCGTGTCCGCGCTTCGCTCGCGTTCAGTCGGTCTCCGCGCGCCCTACGCACAGTGCTGTCTTCGAGTTTCGTGTCGCCCGCTTCGTGTTTACGTTGTGTCGCGCCGCGCTTCTTCGCGTTCAGTGCCGTGTGTGTCGCGTTTAGTGCCGGTTGATCGTCGCGTATCGTGCGTTACGAACACTCGTGTGTGTCCGCCGCGAATCGTCATTTGCCGTTACTAGCAATAGTAACAGGTTGTCAATTGGTACAATAACAGACTGTCAATCGTAAGGCGCTCGACTTTAGAGCGTATCAAACCGCACCTTTCGGTGCGAACCCGGGTTAATTTCTTTTGAAAGTCCAGTCGTCTGGCCAACTCACGGATACCTAACGGTGTAGACAACGAACTGAGTTGGAGCGACCTGTCCGCTCGCCGTAGGCCCCGCGGCCTACTGCATTGACAGACGGGCCTGGGTAGCTTGGCCTTGGCGAGGTCGCCTAGTCAAGTCCACGGTGTCTCCCTCCCACCCACCTGATCCCCTCATTCCATCCTCGGGTGTCTGTTTGGGCGTAGCCCGGTTTACCGGTCTGCGTTCTCGGCCCCGGGATTGCTAGGGCTCTCCCTCTAGGCTTTGTAGGCTCTATACCGTGCGGCATTGCACTTCGCCCACAGGTATCTTGGTCCGGACTCGGGATAGTCCCGTAATTTTCCGTTCAGGCGCGCCCCCCTGCCCCTAAGGCAGGGAGGTTTGTTTCGCGGCCCCCCTCAGGCCCCGGTATGGCCCAGCCAATCACCCTCGAGCGCGAACATGCTCGGTTTCGCGAGTTCGTCATGAACTGCTGTCCGACAGCCGTCACGGAGTACGATCGCTTCTGTAGAGAGGCGCGAATCTTCCAAAACGGAGGTCCCCCGCCCACAGTCCCGTCCAACGCTGTCTTTCCTATATCAAACTCCTTCGCCCTACTCTTGCAGGAAAATCAGACCGCTGTAGAAGCGAACAACCCCTCCGCTCCCATCCCAGACGAGGAGGGCTCCGATATGGAGCAAGATCCCGCGAACGATGGCTTCTCCACCGTCTCGCACCGCCAGCGCCATAAGCGCGCGAATCCCTCTTCCGATAACGAGGGCCCTAAGCCCTCGAAACTTCTCAACGTTGATGGCACGAAAGTGCCAAAAACGACATCCACGGCCTCCAGACCGGCTTCGCCTCAAGCTGCGGAACCCGCAGTCACGAGTAAGAAGCCCCGCCCACCGCCCCCCGTTACGATCCAGGACAAGGCGTCCTGGGTCGAGATTCGTCACATGCTGGAAACAGCAGAGATTCCCTTTACCTCCGCCGTGAATACCCCTGTCGGTATCCAGGTGAAGGTCGCGACCCCTGCCGCCCATAAAAACCTGACTCGTTTCCTTCGGGATAGCAAGTTCGGTTATTTCACTCATTCGCTCGAGGAAGAGCGCTTACTACGAGTTGTCATCCGTAGAGTCCCCGCCGAAATCCCAACCGATGACATCTCCGACGACCTCAACGAAAAGGACATTCCTGTTCGTGAGGTACACCGCATGCGCTCTCCGCGCACGAAGGCACCCTACAATATGGTGTTAGTCGTTCTCGACCGCACCAAGGAAGGGAAAGCCATTTTCGATCTCTCGACCCTCTGCGGCCTCTCCGGCATTATTGTCGAGCCGCCGCGCAAAACGTCCGTACCCTCACAGTGTCACAACTGTCAGGTTTACGGACACTCCGCACGTAACTGTCGCCTGCGTCCCAGGTGTGTTAAGTGCCTCGGCGACCACTCCACTAAGGAGTGCTCCCGCTCTCCGACCTCCTCTGACCCTCCGAGCTGCGTCTTGTGCCGCGGCGAGGGCCATACCGCGAACTATCGCGGATGTCCCCGCGCCCCGCGCACAAAGCGCCCCCGCTACCCCAGACAGGTCTCCCCGTCTAGGACGCCCGCCGCCACCGCCCGCCCCCGACCTCCGCCTCTCATATCCCGAGAGTCCTTCCCGAGCCTGCCGAGCACATCTCGTGCACCGGCAACGTCCGTACCCGCGACTAGCGCGCCCCCCCGCCCCTACCGGGCCCCTCAGGCCCCGTGGGCTCCTAAGCCCGCGTCCCAGCCGATCCCTAAATCCCAAGCGGCTAAGCCTCCACAGGCCGACCCCGCATGCTCCTTTTCCCTATCGAGTATTGACTACGTAGGTCAATTACTCATCTTCCACGAGATCTCGGAGATCTCGGCATACGAAGAGACGGTCCGAAATCCGACTCTAGGTCCCATAACAGCAATACATAGGTTCCCAGCCATCTCGGCTACCCTACAACGGCTCGTGCGCGCCGCCGTTAATAAATAAATAACTCATATAAGTTAGAGTAAATCCGTGTATTTGCGTCTAACTTCCCCTAAAACGATCGAGTAATAATAATAACTTTTACTATTTCTATTTTTAGATTCCGGCGCCGACGCCGTTCAGTTAATTTTAAATTCGATGTTTTAATATGCGTGTTTGCGCCCACGCACGCGTAACCTTCCCTGACGCCGTCGTGAGGGAAGGAATCCCCGTTAGTTCCCGCACACATCGTGGTTCTCAGTGATATCTCGAGCCGAGGTCGTCCCCGGTTGGAGCCCCCGAGATATCACTTTCGCGACACAGTGACTCACCTACATCACTTGTACTCACACATGAGATCAACTCTCACCACACGTGCACACACATACACATAGTGGATGGGTTTGTTTTTTTTCCCTTTTTTTCGAGCTGAATCGAATAGTTTAGCTTGTTTCATTCCGATATACACGTATGCATTTGTGAATCATGCAATTTCGATTGCATGATTCACAAATGAATATATGTATGAATAGCTTAGAATAGTTTAGCTAGGTTAGATCCGGGATAACAGCAACAGCCCAAGCCGATGTGTGCCGCGCACCCTTGAGCTAGTTGCCTAAATAAAATCGGCTGAGTGCCTTAAGCGCTCGCCTTAGTAGTCCGGTGAAGCTGTAGAGGCCTCTAAAAAGGCCAATAGCATAGTCAGTCCGCGAGTCATTCCCGCGGGAAGCGCCGGCCCGTTCACATCTTTTGAATGTAATACGTAGCTATATTTAGTAGTGTAATATCTGCTGATCGCAGTATATGCTTTTATTATTAATACTCGGTTGACCTTGAGTGATTGACTGATTAATTGACGAGGGAACGACATTTATGGTTGACGTCATATCTTTATAACTACGGCACCGTAAGTCAACACTCTGTCATTCCCCGACATATATATCATTTCTAGAAATAAAATGTTACAATTGTGTATTATTAAAACATCTTTTTATATTAATTTCACAGGTTTTAGAATGGCGGGAACAATACCCACACGTAAGCATAAAGAGATCGTTCCAGTCGGCAAATTTGAACACCGCTCCCAGTTCGTTGTTCTTAGCGCCGAGTTTAGAATGAATTTATTTGTGTCGATAAACTTCCTACTGGGAATATTTTTATTCTAAAGTCTACCGGAATAAACTTTGCTAAGACAAAACCCGCTATTGTAATTTTACTGCTAATTGATTTGTATATAATTACTGAAGTAAATATCTTTATTGAATTTTATTTGATATATCATTAAATAAAAAATCTTACTTTTTTGGTATTATGATATGATTGATGAAAGCTTTATTTTGTGAAAATTCATCTTGAATTATATATTCAATATTACTATGCTTTTGATTGACAGTGATTGCATTTTAGTCAAGATGTGTATTACACGTATATTGACACTCTATAATAGTCTCGAATACAATCGATTACACGTGTTTATAGGTTTGTTGAGGAATCCCCAAGTTATCCTTAACGCAATCGGTTACATATGTTTTGCTCCTAAATGAAACATCTTTTGTCCACAATCGATTGCACATGTTCATCCTTAATCAAGATGTGTATTACACATATTTCGATACTCTATAATAGTCTCGAATAAAATCGATTGCACGTGTTTATAATTTTGTTGAGGAATCCCCAAGTTATCCTTAACGCAATCGATTACATATATTTTACTCCTAAATGAAACATCTTTTGTCCACAATTGATTGCCCATGTTCATCCCTTACACAAGGACTCTCCAGATAATTCTAATTACAATCGATTACTCGTCTTTTGCGCCTCCATGAGACATCCTCAGATCATCATGAGCGATCACAACTAATTACACGTGTTTCACTCCGGTATAAGACATCCTCAGATCATCTTGACAGCAATCGATTACACGTATTTCTCTCCTCCATTATTCGTCCTCAGATAATCCTAAAAACACTCGATTACATACTTTTTGTTCCACCGAAATGTACTTGAATTATCCTGATCACAATCGATTACATGTGTTTTGTTCCTCTGAGACATTCTCCAATTATGCTGACCATATTCGATTACATACATTTCGTCTCTTTATGAGAACATCTTCAGTCCCACGTTACATGTTTCAACAAAACGCTTAAAAATGACAATCAGTTCCAGACTGAACCAGCAAAGTGATATTAAACGCACTTTTAAAAACAGACAGATGTTCCTTTGAGCTAAAAGCCTAATCAAACTACATGATATTTATACTTATAAGATATTTTGTTGTAACTAGACTTCTCATTTTCGAAGGTTCATATTGCAACTTATCTTTAAAATTTACTTAATAAGAATAAATGTCCTTTTTTATTTACAGAAAAAAAAAACGTTCTTGACTTATTTATGCCGTTTCAAGGTCTTTATTTTGTATTTTTTTGCCTTTGTTACTTTTTTACCTTTTTATGAAATGATAAAACGGCTGCTGACATATTTTCTTTTCGGTATGGTTATTAGGAGTTGCTTTGATTATTTTGGGTAACATTAGCAGTGCGGCAAAGATTATGGTTCAATTTTAATTCGTGGGTATCAATTTACCCTATACGAGGGCTAATTTTGACGCACTACAAAATGTATTCTTTATCTGTATAACTAATGGATTTTATGGTCTATGGGAGAATGGTAGACCAAGACAATTGAAATCACGAAATATCTTTTGTAGGATTTTTCGTACATTTACATTTTTTAAATATCGAACTAAACTGTCAAAGTTATCCAGGTTGACTAGTATATTTAATAATAATTAATTTTAGATATTGATTACATTACTTAATTAAGAGTTAGTTGTAATCACAGATATATGCATCTGAGGGGCTTAGTAAATATATGATTATAATAAAAAGTATGTTATTTTTTGTCATATTTATAGTTATAATATTAAGGTTAAATTATCTATAAGACTGATTATAATTTAAATCTTTTACAAGCATAATACTTAACAAGTATTGGAAACGTGGTAAAATTTAATTTCCGAGATACTTTTCCGAGAGTATTTTTGATATATATATGTATGCAATTCCATTTAAAAAACTTTACAGTGTATGTTATATATAATTAGATTATATAATATGTATTCAATTTATAGTATTTGTAACTTGTTATATGAATTGACGTTATATCGACAGTGGAATAGCTAACTGACTAACGTGTAACAATTGTCATTGACACGTTAGTCAGTCAGTGTTTCCGTCACCGATAGTATGTTTATTATATGTAGATTTTCATCATAATTATTTATACAGTCAGCGTTGGCTTTAGCTATCCCAGCGTCATAGTTTAAGTATTTTTAATTCGCCACTACTTAAAAGAGAAGAGTAATTGAAGTTAGTTTCATACATAATATATGTTTAGTTAATGTCTTTGAAATGATTTTCTGTACTTATTTTGGACAAATATTTTTATATTTACCTATGTATTTGATTCGATCAAGACACCATACTAACAGGAGATTCTTCTTTGCCACTGACGATCCGGCAGAGATATATAAACATTCGCCTTTGCCAAGCGATGAAAGAAAGAAGTATTCGAAATTATTGCTTATCAAATGATTTGCTTTTACTTAGTTTTGAGCAAATATGTTTATATTTAAATGTTTAATTCATGAGTCAGGGCACCACACTAACAAGGGATGCATATTTACCCCTAACGCTCTGGCATAAGTATTTTATAGAAAAATTCGCCTTTGTAGGGCGATAAAAGAGAAAAGTAGTTTTATATATCTAACTGTTCGACAGTCAATGCGCCGCACGAACGGGTGATGTTCTTTAGCGTTTGATGTCTTGGTAATAATATCTTATGGTGCAATTCGCCTTTGCAAGGCGATGAAAGAATAGAAGTTGTTTATATTTTATTCTTTAATTAGTCGGTCAAGGCTACTAAACTACACTAATGACATCTGGAACTAAAGTTAACACTTTATACATCAATATATGGTTAAAATTGTATACTGAACTATTATTAACGAGTTGCGTAACTAAAAAAATGAAATCAAATTTTGCCTAACAACAATACGACCATGTAATGAAAGAAAAGGGCCAGTGAACAACTGGACATTAATCTGTCCATTCTGTTATTATTTTTGAATATTTTTCCTTTGCCTTGTGTCTCATTTACTCACAAAAGTATTTATATGAAGATTTTTTTAACCTAAACTTTCCACAATTCTCTACGTTTTTCTGAACATTTTCTTTTATACAAACCATGTTCTGACAATTAACAAAATACAACAGAAAAATAATTAATAAAATGTGTCATTCTATTTCAGAACGAGTTAAATCCAATTTTAATTGTTTATATAATAACATGTTTGATTTTTTAAAGATTTCCAGTTGTTATATCGACAGTGAGAACGAAGTTCAAATTTTGCCGTCCATAAGGTTTTTTAGTTTTTTATGATCTTCATATTTCACTTGTACAAAATGTGAAAGATCTTCAAAAATATCGTTAAATATTAGGAACGGCTAAAATTGAATTTAGCTCATTTTGAAATATAACGACAAAAGGTATAGGCTAAGTGATATATTTACATATATTCGGTAATTGATTTATATTTATACAGATAAATGTTATACGTTTAATAGTTTATATTTTATAATAGTACTTCATAATTAATTATACGTAATTGCATAATAATTCATATTAGTTAACTATTTGTGTAACATAATAAGGAACGATTACTTATTTTACGTAACATTTTTTCTGTGTCATATATCTTTGTGTTATCAATCTCGTCACGAATGGTGAGCACAACTATTTTTGTTTTCGGAAAAACTACGCTTTTGGCCTAATGGGTCTTCACAGCTTCACCGGACTGCGGAAGCACAACTTCGATTGAGCGCATTAGTCGGTCAGCTTGATTAAATATGAATGAAGAACTCTCATTAATAGAAAAGTTACACGTAATTATTCGTCATACCATAACATAGAATACCGAATGTATATATACATATACATTAACCTGTTAACCGGGGAGTTCTCGTTCAAATTATGCAACATGTACCGGGCGCGTATTGTTTCGCTAGGACATGTCAATACGTCACGCCCGGAGACCGTCATTTCATATTTTTATATTTTAATTTATTCATAAAATGAATAATAAACTATTGAATATATTGTCCTACCCGTAATCGATATTGTTTACGCCTGACGCATTTATACGTCTTGCCCGGTTAACAGGTTAAGTATATACTTTTCAGTTATACAATTATAACAACAGTTTCAAATGAAGGCGAAGTTGCTACGAGCTGATAAAGAAGTTATTTTACATATAGACTTTTTCCAAATGTCAAAATAATTTTCGTTATATATTTTTTACACTTTGACAGGAAGATGATCGATTGAATGTACTTATGTAAGCATGTAAAAAGTTATACGTCTTTGGCATGAATATAAAAAAAAAACTTTAAACATTTTAACAATTTTGAATCGAGTCAAATGTTCGAATGATGAATGGATGTTCTGTGAAAAAAGTGTGTGTGTACTTATGCACACGCGTTAGAAGTTATACTACTTTGGAGTAACAAGATAAAAATCTTTTCAAAAATTTTATCTTTCGCCTTATTCTACGTTTGTAGAAAAAACGACACTAACAATAGAAAAAAGGTATTTAATACATTGAAAGTTTTAATACAAAGAAACAAAATATTGACTATAGCTAACTTCAGGGTGTCGGTTTTTCGTGACGGTGTGCGCGCGCATCGTAATAACTTCAGGGTGTCTGTTTTTCGTGACGGCGTGCGCGCGCATCGTAAAAATTTACTCTCATCATTTTTCCTTAACGCGCCAAAAGAAGTATAACTTCCAATAATAGTTTAAATACATAACATATACACGTTATATAAAATACTATTTATGTTTAAAGAATTTGTTCTAACTTCATGGTGTGTTACATCGGCGCGTGCAACTTCAGTTTGATGCTAAAATTTTCACTCGACGATTTGTCATAACGCGCCAAAGAATTATAACTTAAAAAAATGTATTTTTCGGGCCATATTTGGAACTTGAATGTAATGATATTTTAAATAAATGATAATTCAATATAATTTCATTTTTATTCTTTTATTTCGTCGTTTAAACGAAACGCAATATTTAACGCTACACTTTGGAATGTAGCATCTTTCATATTAGTATAGATTAGGGTGGCGCAAAAAAACCGACTATTTTTTTTTTTTGAGTCTCGGATGAAAAAATGTTAGTTTTTGATGTTTTAAGAGCCCTCTCCAAAGGACAGCTCAAAAAAAAAATTTTAAGAGGTCGCTCCAAATTTTTTTAAATTTCAAAAATCGTCGAAAATTGAATTTTTTTTATTTTTTATTTTTTTTCTCGTTACGGTATAATTTTATAGACCAAAAAAAAATAAGTTTCTGAAAGTTTCAGTTAAAAATTTTAATTTTAAAAGGTCGCTCATAATTTTTTTAAATTTATTAGTAAATGACTTTAGATTTTTTCGAGCGACCTTTTAATATTAAAATTAAAATTCCGGCCATTTTTTTTGTGTTTTTTTTGTTATTCTTGATTTTTAGTTCATCTCGTGGTGTATTCTTATAGATTATTGTACTAAATAAAGGAAAAAAAATGGCCGGAATTTTAATTTTAATATTAAAAGGTCGCTCGAAAAAATCTAAAGTCATTTACTAATAAATTAAAAAAAATTATGAGCGACCTTTCAGAATTAAAATTTTTAACTGAAACTTTCAGAAACTTATTTTTTTTTGGTCTATAAAATTATACCGTAACGAGAAAAAAAAATAAAAAATAAAAAAAATTCGATTTTCGACGATTTTTGAAATTTAAAAAAATTTGGAGCGACCTCTTAAAAATTTTTTTTTGAGCTGTCCTTTTAGAGAGGGCTCTTAAAACATCAAAAACTAACATTTTTTCATCCGAGATTAAAAAAAAAAAAATAGTCGGTTTTTTTGCGCCACCCTAGTATAGATATGTAATTTAATACTCAAGTATTACTTTTTTAATGTGATAACTGAGAAAGAAAGTTATCAAACTAAGCAAAGATAGTTTCTTTAAACTCTTTAAACAAGTACTATATATTAATTTAAATTTTAATATTGAATATTAATTTTGCCAGTGTAATAAGATTGTGTGTTGTGTAAAGATTAAACTTTAATACTTTATTTAACTTTCAAGACTTGTCTTTCTTTTGGTGTCTAAAAATTGATAGTATACCTAAAAACAAAAATTTTGGCGCCCATGTGAGCTCTTAATATCAATAGTAAGATTTGCCTGTATCCATTTCTTTATTTTCCATTTAAATAACACGGGAATTTTTTTTTTTAATTTTTTAATTTTTATTACTTTGGAACGGTTCATCAACAACAATCTGAAAAATGATATTTGTAGGAAATTTTACGCTCTACAAAAAACGTCTGAAGACCAAAGTTCCTCAGATTAACGGCTTCAAAGATATCCGTGGTCAATGATAACACTAATAAAAAATTTCAAATATTTTCCAATAAAACTACAAAAAAAAATATCATATGCTATATTTTTATTATTTTTTATGTAAAATTACTTTAATTCCGTTAACCTGAGACTGTAAACTTTTTTTTTTTACTAATTAATTCAATACTTAACTCAGGAAATGCACTAATATATAAATATAAACATTAAAAATGTCACATAAATGATTTTTTGGTCTTTCTTATAATCAAATAGAAGTAAAATTTTTTAATCCAGCGCTGAAGAATTATTAACTGATGTTAAAGTGGAAAAGAAAAATGTATAAAGTTCGGTATAATTATCAATTTTACTCTGATTAATTAACTTGCCGTCGTGATTAAAAATATTGAAAGTCAGTTTCACATGACTGTTATACTTTCAATCATCTTTAACGATTAAAATTGCGTTTGTAAAATATTTTACAACTTTTACCTCACATCAGTTAATAATAATTAGTCTTCTCAACTTTGAAATTGCGATATAATCAATTTCATTTTGACTTTTAACTTTTTTTGTAGATGGATCATTGTCGAGACGATTACCGTGAACTTCTGGAATTATCATTAATATTTTTGGGTACTACTACCACAAATATTACATTTAAGTATCCTGGAGCGGTCCATCATGCAAGGTGGATGGCTAAAGCAATATATAGTTTAAAATTTTTTTTATTCAGAAATGAATTTCATGTTACTAAATCGGAAATAGATGGATTACGAGAACTTTGCTTATTTATCATAATATTCTATTTAAAAGCTTGGTTTACTGCGCCGTGTGCTATAACAGCACCTAATAATGATTTAACTTTGATTAAAGAATTAATTTCATATGAAAGACTTAATAATAGTCTTTCACAGACATGCTCACAAAAATTAGCCGATCACTTGTGGTATTTAAACAACGAGCTGTCTGTTTTATCTCTCTTTGATAAAAATGTTTCAGTTGGAATAAAAAAAAGAATAGTTCATGCTCTTAAAAACTGTAAAGCCAATGAAACTACAACAAATCGCTTTATAATAGAGAAGAAAAATTTAGAGTCATTATTAAATAAAGATCTTAGTCAATTTGTGTCTATGAGATCGATTAATATATTTGAATCGTTTGATTTGTCGTACGAGTTCATTGATGAGGATGTTACTTTGTGGCCTCAGAATCCGAATTTCTTAGAAAACTTGGAGTATTTCGGGAAACTTCAAGTTGTGAATGATGTAACAGAACGCGGCGTGGCATTGATAGACCAGTATAATCGATGCTTAACGAAAGATGAAGAACAGCTTCAATATTTGTTGCAAGTAGTGACAGAACATAGAAAACAATATCCTAATTGCAATAAAAGTAATTTTATAAAACTGTAATATTTTCAAGTTGAAAAATTGTTGTAACAAGTTGTAAATATAGTTTTTTGTTATAAAGAATTAATTGTTCAATTAAATTTCTTAATATTTAGTAAAGAAAAAAATAAATTTGTTATAAAAGAGACCAAAAAATCATTTATAAGATATTTTTAACGTTTATATTTATATATTAGTGCATTTCGTGAGTTAAGTATTGAATTAATTAGTAAAAAAAAAAGTTTACAGTCTCAGGTTAACGGAATTAAAGTAATTTTACATAAAAAATAATAAAAATATAGCATATGATATTTTTTTTGTAGTTTTATTGGAAAATATTTGAAATTTTTTATTAGTGTTATCTTTGACCGCGGATATCTTTGAAGCCGTTAATCTGAGGAACTTTGGTCTTCAGACGTTTTTTGTAGAGCGTAAAATTTCCTACAAATATAATTTTTCACATTGTTGTTACGATGAACCGTTCCAAAGTAATAAAAATTAAAAAAAAAATTCCCGTGTTATTTAAATGGAAAATAAAGAATTGGATACAGGCAAATCTTACTATTGATATTAAGAGCTCACATGGGCGCCAAAATTTTTGTTTTTAGGTATACTATCAATTTTTAGACACCAAAAGAAAAAAAAAATCGTCTTTTTTTGAAACACCCTAGAGTGTACAGTATGTAGTTGCAACACTAGGGGAGTCGCAAGTGCGTTGCCAGCCTGTGTTTGGGGAGGAGGAGGTGGGTATCCCCGCACGCTATTTTCACTTCTCAGAATCGAATTTGTATGGGAAAAGGCTCGTCTATTTTTGGTTATCAATCCGCCCTGTAGATGGGACTGTTATGTAATTTTTTTGGCAAGTTTATTTTGGTTATCAATCCGCCATTTTTTGGCAAGTTTGATAAGAGAAAATGGTGGACGACAAATAATTTTAACATTTCAAACCGACAGCTTTCAAATATGTTTTTCATTCGCTTTGTTTAAGTTTCTGTTACGTGAAAGTGCTCCGTTAAATTTTGTTGCTTCCCACAAACAATTTAATCTATCTCCGGATCTACTTATAAATACTGACTCCTGCATACACTTGGATTTAGATTTGCCTTTTGATTCGTAAAGTTGTTGCATATTCATTACCAATAAAAATTATCAAAAGCATGTATAAGAGTTACGCAGTACCGCTGTATGCAGCTATAGCTATAAATGAACATCTATAACCAGGTACTAGTTCGAACGCCGTATGATAGAGGCGCTGATTGGAAAGAACGAGTGCGACCTCTATTTATATAAGGTACTCTGCGAGTATCCGGCGCTCTCACTGGCCGAACGAAACGCAACAATGCACGCACTGTTACTTCACGTCGGTTTACTGTGGGTCGGGTGTAAGAGTTACGCAGTACCGCTGTATGCAGCTATAGCTATAAATGAACATCTATAACCAGGTACTAGTTCGAACGCCGTATGATAGAGGCGCTGATTGGAAAGAACGAGTGCGACCTCTATTTATATAAGGTACTCTGCGAGTATCCGGCGCTCTCACTGGCCGAACGAAACGCAACAATGCACAAAGCACTGTTACTTCACGTCGGTTTACTGTGGGTCGGGTGGTAGTGTACCCGGGCGAGCCATTCATGCTGAAACCAGTAATAGTTTCAGCGTGGCCCTACCACCTAAAAAAACTGCTGGAGAAAACACTAATTGGCATATTGATCCATTATTGCGATAATTTGTCTTTGTCATTTAATGAGACGGTCGATTTGTTACTATATATTTTTCTCGTTTTTCGTATTAGTGTACCCATATAGTTAAAATAATTTTTTATTTATTGTATTTATTCGTTATTGTAAAAGTTATTTCGCTATATAGAAAATGAATCCCTTTTAATATAAACGAGAAAGTTTTCTTAGGATGGATGTTTGTTATTCTTTCATGTAAAAAAGACTGAACAAATTTTAATGAAACTTTGATTTGAAACGGTGATATAGCTTATCTATATAATATCAGACATTCATACTGATACCGTTTAAATTAGTTAAGGTATAACGGGAACGGTTGAGGAAGTTTGAAGAAATCCTAACAGTTATCACGTCGTACGTTGTATAAATATTAGAATTACACGAAGATATTGTATGATGTTATAATTTATGAAAATACCAACGTAATCGCAGTGGGCTGTGACATGTGAACAAAATGCTTTTAGGTCAGATTTTTGGATATATTAACGTTTAATACATAAAATAAAATGTATTATTATAGTATTAGATACCAGAAATGGATTTATAAAAAAAAAATAACAATTACATATCTCTACACAAAAACTCACGTCAATTAAGTAACACAAATCATGAAGTCCCAGAGAAATAGAAATAATGTAAATTGGAAAGAACTCACGCAATACAACCTTCCAGAGAGACTATCGAGCAAGAATGTCCCCAATGACTTTTTTTTTCTCTCGAACTGACTACGCTAATGGCCTTTTTAGAGGCCTCCAGCTTCACCAGACTATCCCCCAATGACCCGACCGACTCGCCTTTTATAGCATTCAGTCAAGTTACGACCGGCCGATAACTTTCGACCAATGGCGTGTCAGATCATTAGTAACACCCCCGATTAGTCAATGGTAAGTCAATAGTAGTACGGAGAGTGCTAATAATAGAAATTATTTTTATTATGTGATATGCTAATATTTCATAACCAATCTGGCCACTAACAGTTAAGTAAATAAACGGGTAGGATATAAATCGTCATCAACAATCTAGTATTATTAAACATTTCCTATCGCCTTTTGTTAGTAATCTATAATTCAATGTAAAAATAAAATCACTTTATAATATATTGTACGAAGATTAAAAATATCACAGTAATAATACATAGGCCAGAGTTCAAGAGGAAGCTAATATAATTATTGTTAATTATGATTATACAGAATACAATTATTATCTTTCTCTGTTGAGAACTATAATTATATATAGTTGGCCTTGACCTGTCTCTTCTTTTTACTTACGCTTGAACATCTTCGGTGGAATAGTGTGACCACGCATTTTTTTATTTAAATAATGAAACGATCATTTCATTAATTTATGTAGTTATTGTCACTTAGAGATCAATATCTAAGTTTATACTTCTAATAACCAGATTCCAGTCTATCGTCTGTACGTCGTATATTAATGGTTATAACCTACCAAATCCTATAGATAGGAGCATCAGCCCGAACACGAATGTTTTAGCGAAACAATTATCGCATCCATGAAAAATTTGAAAGAATAAAATATGTTTTCCAGAATTTACGAAAATGAATTTAGGAAATACGTGCACTGATTTACATAAAAATGAACGGTGATTTATACTTATGAGATATATATGAGAAAAAGTATTTTGGATTTATAAAAAAAGTAACTCGGAAACTAAAAATTATGTATATTAAACTAAATACATTTTTATTTTGCAACTTTTATGTAGCAAAATTGTTATATCTCCATATCAATTATTTCCAGGATACCTATATCGCATTAAAAAGGCTAGATTTTCACAAAACTACTATATTCATAAAAAATAATATAAACTCCCGAAAGTCGTTTGTGCTAAACAGAATGCTGCAATGAAATGTGTAGATAATACTCGATGCGGTTAAAACACCTCTATATTCAATGTTTTATTCGTCTCCTCGTAATTGTTAAGTTTACTCAAAATACAAATATAAAATATATACACACATCAACGAATAAAACAAGTTCCTCGACAACCAATAATGTTCATTCTCACATAAAATCTTGAAGATTGCACTTGTATTTTGTGGGTTTTTTGTTACTTCACACAGCACATGTGAGTAAAATAATATATCTAGTTAAATTTAAGTCAGATGTTTAGATAAATTAACGCCTAATACGTAAAAGAAAATGTATTTTTATAGAGATTCCTTTTGCTGTGTAATACGCTAGTATTTCATAACCAGTTTGCCTACTAACAGGTAAATAATACGATTAATAAAAAACGGAATTCGTCATCGTGCGTCATTCTTAAATATTTTCTATCGCTTTGTGTTTAAATTCATAAATAAAATTGGAGTGTTTATTGTTTGTTCGCGATAATCTCTGAAACGGCTGAATCGTTTTTGACGGGACTTTCATTGGCTGACAGAGGATTTTTTACACAGTATTCTACTCTACATATGATTACGTTGTCTCACATGGCTTAGGCGATAATGATAAAATGTAATAGAGCTATTCGGTAAAATAATTATAGTTGTTGATTATTAGTGAAATAAAACATAAGACAGAGTATAAGTAATCCAGATGAAATTGCAATAGCTTGAATTAAACAAATAAACTACAATCTCTTGAGAACTAAGATGCGGGCATCGGCTCGTACAATTATATAATTTAAATTTAAAGTTTGATGTATATGGAGACAATTACCATGACCACAATAGCTTAGTAACTGCGTAATCTAGCAATAATTTGACATATTACATTTAGTGGGTTATTCAATGTGATAGAAAACGTGTTTCGGTACTGAGTACCTAAAGCCAAAATTACAAGGAACCTATCAAAATATTGCGATAGCTACAATCAAATTTATGTTAATTTAAAAATAACAAAAAGTGCCTTTTGTAGTTACATTATGCTTTTGATTAATCGTCTTGTATGTTGTGGTATCTATACTCGGAATTTTCTTCATAATATTTATATATAGAATATAAAATGAAATCAAACCAAAATACTTTATTCAGTTTAGGCCCTAACAAGGCACTTATGAACGTGACAACTACCACCGGTTCGGAAAAGAAACCAGTCATTGAGAAGAACCGACAAGAAACTTCATCGGGTACATCTTTTTAACATATATATTTCCAAAACATCATACAATCGTTTTTGGTGGATGCACAGAGAGGAATCAATTCCAGACATCACCATCGTTCACATATTGATCCATTCTATAATAGTCTTTTGATACCAAAACCCGCTTGACGTGGCGCTTAAACCTTCAGTCCGGCAAATCCGAACCGATTCACAGAAAACCGAAAGTAAAGTCATCTACAGAATAGTGCTTGCATTGTTGCGTTTCGTTCGGTTAATGAAAGCGCCGGAGGCCCACCTCCCTTTCCTCCTACCCATCCCCTCTCCACTCTCCCCCAAACACAGGCTGATAACGCACTTGCGACTCCCATGGTGTTGCTAGTGTCTATGGACAGCGGTGATCACTTACCATCAGGTGACCCGCATGTTTATTTGCCTCCTATAATATAAAAAAATAAATATCGGTAACATGCTTTGGGACTTTATTGTAAAACCTAACACTACTATCTAAAAAAACTATTACTGGTTTTGCTAAGTCTGAAACATGGGACGACCAGTTTGTTACATTTTCTATTATTTAGATTATACGGGTCTTTTACTAAATGCAGTTTTTCAAAGTTTTTACGGACATACATGACTTCTAAGATCGATATATAAATCGTGGAACAAATATTTCCTTACATAATATCTTTCTTGTGACGAAATCTTCCCTTCTTTTTATAATATATGTAACCATGTAATTACGAGTAAATAAAATGGCAACAGAACAAATGAACGTGAGTCTGTCAATATTTCTGAAGATAGTAGTCTCACTCGTTAAGTTATTATATACAGACTTTTGTTTAAGTTTGTCACTTTTCCGTAAGATTTTTCAAATGCTCTATTACATACAAACTTTTTCCTGATAATTACCAACACAACAAAAGAGAAGTAGCCAAATAAATGTAGACGCTCTGAGGTGTTGCGCGTGCACATATTCGGCAATTGATTTTGAAGTGAAAAAAACTTTTTTATGAGCGTTGAGCGGTATTTTTTTGGCAGGAGATAAACTTATGATACGGGATATCATAACATGACACGCTAGTAAGCGTGACCAACTAATACCGTCTGACTAGCGACGCGCAGTATAGCATCCTGTGTTCATGTAATATTTATATTTTGTATTGAGATTGTGCAGGCCATCATTACTTTAATTAATTCTTAATTTGTTTATAATTGTTGCTACGATTGCCAATAGATATAAAAACCAGACTAATGTTTATCATTTTAATACGTATACGAATTATGAAATTAAATAATTTAAATTATAATTCATTTCGCAATTTAAAAGAGAACACGGTTATTCCATTATTTTGAGTTTACACTTCTGTAGGCAGTCCAGTATGACTGCATCGACTCTTTTTTCTTTTTTTTTTTTTTATTGTAGCTCGGCAAAGTGACTGTGCTATGCCTGATGGTAAGCACAGTACAATCCAAAAACAATGGCGACCGCCGAAAGACATACTATCCATCGCCGGTCGCCGCTGTCATGCCGGCCTGAAAGCGTCCCAGTTAGGGACAGCCCCCCCCCCCCTGGTTGCTGGATATACACCGGCTGATCCCGGAACGCGACACGCCCAAACGTGCCACTATGGCGGGTGTTCCACCTGGTGTACGGTGGTCGCGATCCAGTCGGGTACAGACACCCTACCACCCCGCACTTCTTATATAGATTGTCTCCTTTCTCAGAAAAATGTATCTCAAATTGCTGGTAATATGTGCAATCGTAGAGTCCATATTGATGGATCATCATGATAGAACCAACCAACTGCCTGACCGATCAACAATAGTACACTTATTTGAATGGAAATGGCTGGACATCGCTGACGAATGCGAGAGATTTCTTGCTCCGAAAGGTTTTGGAGGTGTTCAAGTAAGTGAAATTACTCATACATTTTTAAATTGGTCTTCTGTTTTACTACTTCGAACTAGAATAAAAAAATTTGCAACATGTGTTCTATATATATCACTGCCAATATTATATGTTTTCATATATTTATATGTTTTCTTTTTAATCTTTATATATAAAAATCGATCTTTGTATGTTTGTCCTCTAAGCATGCTGAAACTACTGATCCGATTGTGATTATAATTTAGTAGCGTGTGCTAGGGACGCCCGAGAAGGCTCCTGTATCAAAAAAAAAATATATGTATATATATATAAATGTTTTTTTGTAAATATATTAATGAAATTGTTTGCCTTAAAGGAAGAAAGGGCTTTTTCTTCTTATTGTAACTTTTTACACTGCATTTGATGTCGTTTTGACATGTTTGACATATTTCAATGAAACATCAGTTATCACAATTAATCAATTCCATTTGTATCAATGTCATTATTTAGGAATTTATGTAGTTCTGGGATGGATAGGAGGGCATAGTGAGATCCAGGTTAATGAAGCTGTTGATCTTATCGCTAACGAAGCCAGTAATATTATAAAATCTCGAAGCCTTCTATAGGTACTAATATGGAACAATTACATCGCTGTTTTAGACATCCTGCAAACAAATTTGATAATTCTAATAAATAAAAGAAAAAAAATACGTGCGTGTATCAGTGTACACACGTAAGAAGTGAAACTTCTTTATGACATCATTTTTCGAAAAATGATCTACTATATTTACAACTTTACAGAAAAAAAAAACCCAATCTGATCATTGTGAGCGCACCTTTAGAAATAAACATGGCGCGTAACGGAAAAATGTACAGAAATTAAGATGGCGCGTAACCGAAAAACGTTACATACGTTTTTACATGCTCTAAAATTCCTCCCTACGTCGATAAAGAAGTTTCACTTCAAAACGTATCGACACTGACAAATTTCTTGTAATATTTATTTTGAAAAAAAATAATTATAATCGGTTCATTTTTGAAGAGGGAAACAGGGGAGTATGAAATCATAATGTCATCTATTTTGTATCTGTGTAATCTGTTCGAGTTGCAGTTGTCTCTCTCTCCTGCTCTGTTTAATAGTTCGGAGAGAATGCGACATCAGTAGACTCTTGTTTTTATTCTTAAGAAAAATTGCAGGTTGCGTAATAAGAGGAATCTTAAGGTATACAAATTACTGATACAGCGTTCTCTATTACGTGCGTAGCGTACTAATACTCTAAAATTGATAATAATCTATGGAGTGAAATAGTATATAATCTGGTAAATCTATAGGGGAGCCATACTCGGGAACTAGCACCCGAAATTTGCCTGAGCGCTATTATTGGTGGCGTGATGCTACCGCTGTTCTGGTTAACAATTTTGGTTATGTATAGATATTTACTATTTAATATCGAATGTTTTTCATTGTATTAAATGTCTTTATTATTAAATAGTTTTGTTTTCAATTGTTTTTTGATTTCAAATCGTTATTAAGGTGTGGTAACTTCTGTTAGTCTCGGGTGCCATAACCGCTACAACGGGCCGCATATATAATTCATTTAATTTTCCAGTTTCAATACTACGAACTTCAAATTTTTTATTGTTAACACGTAAGCTTGTCTTTAGCCATAAAGCACAATCAGAATTATGGACACTGGTAAACAAAGAGAGGAGAAAAAGGCGCTGAACTATTTGACTGAAGAAGGCGTTACTTTGCGGAAATCAATCATTAAATGTTATAGTGGACGGTACCTTGCACTTCCGCCTAGAATTGATTGAACACTACTACGTCTAACTGCAACAAAAAGCGAACCAATTAATCAATGTATAATACATATACATTGATTATATACGTATTATATACATACGTATATAATCAATATATTCGCTTTTTGTTGCAGTTAGACGTAGTAGTGTTCAATCAATTCCAGGCGGAGGCGCTGAACTGTTTAATATCTGCCTATTTATATATAGAAGATATATGAGATAATTAATTGTTGTTGTGTTGCGTCCGTATGACGTACGTTCCTTTGTATTTTGAAAATATAAAATATGTTTTAAATTTCAATCCTTATCATTTAAAGTCGGATGACTAAATCTGCGAATGTACAGTTTTGATAATTTCCGAATAGGTACGTGCAAAATGTTTTAATGCATGCCCGATTTTAGTTTCTTCACGTTTCTTCTAGAGGCGCTACAAGTCATTGTGTACAAAACCGAAATATCTGATCATATCTCATTATATATGAAACGTTTATTTGAAATGTCATATAATTTATTTACATTCGTGTACTTTCTTACTTAAATGCTTATATTGTTGAAATGATTTCAGATATCTCCGCCATCAGAGAATGTTATAATACGTTTGGCAGATGGCACGAGACCTTGGTACGAACGGTATCAAGTGATGTCTTATAAATTAGCAACAAGGTCTGGCAATCGGGAGGATTTTCTCAATATGACGACAAGATGCAATAAAGTTGGTGTTAGGTAATGTTAAATATATTCATAGACGGCCTTAGGTTCGCCAATACTTAAAGTATGATATTATACTAACAGACCCAGCGGACGTTGTTCCACCCTAGCAAAAATCCTTGAAATATTACATGCCTAAGCCTTCCTCGTGATTCACTTTATCTACTGGTGAAAACCGCATGAAAATTCAGACGACACAAGACACAAAGAGAACAGACAGACAGGACTTTGTTTTATAATATGTAGTGATTTTAGGTCTGCATATTTTATGCTGTTAATAAAATATGTACAGTACAGATACGTGCAGTATTTATAGAAGATTTAAATTAGAAATATTGAGAGTTATAAAACAATATTAGTACTTGTCTTAATACTGGTTGCATTTTAAATTCTTATTAGAGGTTTTTAATTTTTCAACCTTTTATGTACCTGTTAGTATCGAGTAATGAAATACTTTCGATATGTTGAAAGTATGAACAGTTTTCGATATATCGAAATCTAGATATTTCTGTTCGATATATCGTATTAATAAAAATATCGATAGTTTTTTAGTATGAACATCCCTTCGGTGTATCCTCTCGAAACATAACGTTGTTTTATAATGCACTAAAAGATACAAGAAAAGAGACAAGCATAATTTTATTTTCTTTTATTCTGTGCATTCCATAAAATACATTTTTGAAGAGTTTACTTACTATATTTCTTATATCTTACTAGCGGGCCCGGCAGACGTTGTCCCGCCCTGACTATAAAAAAATCCTTGACAAATTATATAATAAAACCTTCCTCATGAATCACTTTATCTACTGGTGAAAACCGCAAGAAAATCCGTTCAGTAGTTTTTGAGTTTATCGCGAACAAACAGACAGACAGACGCGGTAGGGGACTTTGTTTTATACTATGTAATAATTCTGTAAAATACTGTAATAATGACAACCCTAGCTGAAATAATCATTATGATACATCGCATCAGTACTTCTATCCAAATTATGCAAATATGTATGAACGTGCGTGATTTTTATTATTTTCCTAATGAATTATCGCTATCGGGCATTTAGGTGGACTAATTACAAAATTTATCGTATGATTTTATCTGTCCAAGTTCTTATGTTTTGTTATTGGCTCATTGACTTCTGAACATCTTTATCTGATGCCAAATCGATATCTGAATAAACTTTTCTATAGATTTTGTAAGGGTCAGGTTGTAAGGGCAAGTCCTTGCCTTTCAGGGTTATCGGTAGTACGCTTGTGGGAATAAAGTTTGTTTGGTAGAAAATATTCTAACAATGTTACAATGATATTGTGCTAGGTGATTGATCGCGCCTATATACGAATAAAATAAGAAATATATGTAACCGTAATGAAACAAGAGTGATTTTAAAAACAGACACTTTTATATGATTTTTATTAAATCAAATTTTTCACTTTTCTGTACGCGTTTCTAAACATTTTATTTCATACAAACCTTGTTCTAATAATTACAAACACAACAAATAAGAATAAGCCACATAAATACAGCTTTTCTGAAATGATGCGCTTACGTACCTTCGGCAATTGCTTTTATATTTATATAGATATTTCATTATTATTATTTATATTCGTGACGATTCTTTTTTTTACCTAAAGTTGCATATACATTTGTTTTCTATTTTTTTTTTATGATTATTAGGTAACAAATTACCCTGTGTACAGGAATAAGATCTAAATTGTCATGAAACTTAGTTCATTCGGAATCAATTTATTAATTTACAGAATATTAATAATTTGTGGGATGGTAGCTTCATGGCGATTGGTGTCTGACTAGCACCGAATGCCAGGTGTAGCAACTATAACTATATATATGTGTAACTACCGCAACAGAGGCATGATTAAAAGTCTGTTTTAAATCCATTATTAAATACACAGAAGAAAGTCACTTAGAACTTCACCTGGAATAGATTAACCGTCGTCGTATCTCACTGTAACAAAAAATAACGTATGAATTTATATACGCAACGTGTACTTGAAAAAGTTAAATCTGAAAGTAGTAATAAAAAGAAAGAAAATTTTCTCAAAAATGTTTTGAATATATTAAAATACTTATTTTTTTAGCTCTATACACCGGTGCAACTTAGTAACGAATCCCTAAGTTAAACCATCTCGAAGATATATCATGACAAAAACAAATAATTGAACTAAAATGGTTTGATTGGTTAAATTTTCAGGACTCAGTATCTCAACATTATTTTTACTGCATTTATCAGATTTACACACTAAACCCTCGATATATATAATCATCTGCGATATTATATACTTCATTATTATGCATTTTTATCACTCAACGTATCTAAAATATACAATCAGGTAATTGCAATCGATTAGCTAAATCACTGTTACTCAATTTAATTCTAGATCATTCTTTATATGACAATTGAATATGGTATTGATTATTAAAACTGAGGTTGAATTCAGGTTTAACCTTCAACGAATACTTAAACAAAAGTTACATGTGTGATTAGTTAAGCTGGCTTAGCTTAGTGTAATTTGCGGTGGCTTTGAAAACAACAGCTGTTTGGGTTTGGTTAATTTTAACTTTAACAAAAAGTCCGGTGAAGCAATAAAGTCCACTTTGAAAAAAAAACTACATGAAGAAAAACACAATTTTGTGATAATATTTGTAAAATTATATTGGTAGAATGTCTCTTTTTTATATCATAGGAGGCAAACGGACAAGTGGGTCACCTGATGTGAAGTGATAACCACCGTCCGTAGACACTTGCAATACCAGGGGAGTTGCAAGTACGTTGCCAACCTGTCTTGCGGAGAGGGGAGTAAGGGAAGAGCGAAGGGGAGGGGAGGTGGGTCTGCGGCGCCCTCACTGACCGAACGAAACGCAACAATGCAAGCACTGTTACTTCACGTTGGTTTTCTGTGATGTCTTGCTTCTTACTAGCTCGTGTCAGTGTCTCCATTCTCATGAAATTAGTTTTATTGTTTTATGGTAGCCGCGTGCTTCATTTCAACTAATTATAGGTTGTCTTTCGTCTCTTTAATTGCAAAATTTGGTATTAATGTTATTTCTCTCCAAAAAATATTTTTTAGAATTTTTGTGCTTTTAAATTTTATTATTACTGCTTAGACCAAATGGGAAGTTGCAATAATATTTAACGTACATAATAATATGCATAGTCTGTCTGGTTTTATCAAAACCGCTTAAGGCATTCTGGATATAGCCTGAATAAATAACAGAATCTTATTTCCATGTATAGATAGATACGTATTTTCAAAACAAATTTAATTTGTCCAATTACGTGGTAATTACAGATTTGTATCGTAATAAAAAGATATTTTCAGGATCTATGCCGATGTGGTTGTTAATCACATGACTGGAGACAATAAGGAAAATATTGGTACTGGAGGCACCACCGCAGATTTTCAGAACTATAACTATCCAGGCGTTCCCTACTCCCGCGAACATTTCCATTATCCTTATTGTGGTATTGATGATTACTCTGATGTCATCAAGGTAAGACACAACTTGTATGTGGTAGAGCCACGCTGAAGCTATTACTGGTTTCAGCATGAATGGGTCGGCTCGCCTGGCATAATACCACACTCTCACAGAAACACCGACGTGCAGTAATAGTGCTTGCATTATTGCGTTTCGTTCGGTCAGTGCGAGCTCCGGAGGCCCACCTCCTTTAAAATGCCGGCAGCGCGCTTTCCACTCCCATGGTGTTGCTATTGTCTATGAACGGTGGTGATCACTTGCCATCAGGTGACCCGTCTGTTCGTTTGCCACCTATAATATAAAAAAACTCAAATTCTTATTTATAAGTCACATCATATCACAGCAGCATGCTAATTTTAAGGCAGTACGGTGATTGAAAATTGAAATCTACCTCTCAAGAATAAGGTTCAAATCACTATAACGAGTCGCAAAATTAGCTATAAAGTTCAAAATCTGTCATTAGGCATATGTTCCGGCAGCTGTATTTGAGTACTAGTCTGTTGTAAGCTTATTGTATTTATATTTTGGACCATATCGTCATTTAACATTAATTCAGATTGTGGTTGAACGTTAAAACCTATTAAGACTCTTTCCTTATGAGAAATTTTATCCTTTCCACAAATGACTAACGTATTATTTTAATGACTTGAGGATAAAAATATAATATTTTATTACCTCACCAGTGTAATTCTTACTGAACATTAGCGAACATTGCTATATAAAGCAGGAGTGCTCGAGGTAGTTAAAAAAAATTACAACCCGATGCTTTAAAAAGTCTTCTAACTTACTAATTGGAAAAGCAATTGGTCGACTTCTAGTAACTATGTATTTGTAAACAAAGGAATAGATACATTTACACATCTGTAGACTCTAACGTGCGAGAGAATGAGATAGAACATATTATACGGTGTTTCTTATAATCATGGTCTATATTGTATATTACACTAATATTGTACTAAGAATCCATATATTCGTGTCTTTCTTTCTATGAATTTTACAGTTATGTTGTAATAATTTATAAGTTAAAGTCTGATACATTATATATTTAGTTCCCAAAATGTATATAAGTTACACTATACAAATTTTTGCAATGGATTATTTCTAATTGCGAAATATACTAAATACCTATTTATTAATCATATTAATTATTAATTAGTCTTCTTTTATCTTTACCCATCGACCAGGTACGAAATTGTCAACTGAATAGTCTGAAAGATTTAAATCAATCGATGGAATATGTTCGCGACAAGATTGTTAATTATTTTAATTACTTGATTGATATTGGTGTAGCGGGTTTAAGGTATTCAATAAATATGAATTTTTATTTTGTAATATTGTATAGATAATAGCATGTTATTTGCAATTTTTCATTTGCTATAAATAATATATTGGAAGCATATTTTACTATAGTAAGCTACAGTATGATTATGATTATGCACATTGCATGTTTTTAATCAATATTACTATAAATGTACGTATATAAAAACTTTACACTATACTAACTTTTGCTCCCGGCTTCGCTCGGCTTAGTGTAGATTTGAAATGAAAACGAAATATAACCCATGTTGTTCACTAGTAATGTACCTTTATATAAATGAGATAATTTATAAAATCGGATAACTAGTTTTTACACATATCACCTCCACACACGTGCCCGCATACACGCTTACACATGAAAGTGGAAGGGTTTTATTTTACTTTTTCCTTATCAAACTGAAATAGTTTAGAAAATTATCCGATACGAAATATATATAACAGTTGTAGTGGTATGTATGCTTGATACACATATATGTTTCAACAACTCATATATATATGAATAGTTAGCTTAGTTTAGGTTAGGTCGCGAATTGCATGTATCAGGCAACAGCACAAGCCGAGGTGTGCCGTGCACCCTTGAGCTAGTTGTCAAATAGAATCGGCTGAGTGCCTTAAGCGCTCGACTTAGTCGTCCGGTGAAGCTGTTTAGACTTTGCTAAGTCAATAACGTTGTCAGTTCGAAAAAAAAAAAAAATTAGTAGTTTTGAGTACTATTACAAACAGAAATGAAATCTTTTCTAGATATAGCAATAGTATCGTATCGAAGCACACTTATATATTAGTGGCTCTGCAAACGTTTGTTATTACATGTTATAATTATTATTGTACTAGCGGGCCCGGCAGACGTTGTCCCGCCCTGATTATGAAAAAATCCTTGAAAAATTATATACTAAAACGTTCCTCATGAATCACTCTATCCGTTGGTGGAAACCGCATGAAAATCCGTTCGGTAGTTTTTGAGTTTATCGCGAACAGACAGACAGACAGACGCGGTAGGGGACTTTGTTTTATACTATGTATTGATACTATGTAATGATTGTATGGATGGATATTGTATAAACTTTCTGTGTTTTCAAATATCTACGTATATGAATATCTACGAGGAACTATTATTAAAAACAAACTATAGAAACACAATATAGATAAAGTAAATTTAACAAAATTTGCTCAAATTAGAATCTCTCGATGCTACAGATAGACATCCTACAGTGATTTCGGGCTGTCTTGGAATTCTATACGCAGACAATCTTAGAGAACAATCTGGTAGATACTTCTAAGTAGAGTCACCTAGGGAGCTTTAGTTGAGCCATGGACTGCTCTAGGTGGAGTGCCGCATAACGCTCTAACTAAAATCGTATAGTCTCTTATCGTCACTATATATAGTCACGGTACCTCGTCTAGTAATTTGGACAAATTCATAGGACAATCTTATAGAGCTTCGTGGAGCGTACTATTGTATTATCGTAGAGTACTGTCTTAGAGTATTATTTAGGTATTGTCCTGTAAAATATCGTCATTGTCTTTCGCAATTTTGTCACATGTTTTTGCAGTCGTTTTTTGATTTTGATATTATACCTTTAACCTTATTTTTGGCAACCAATCTTTTAGATTATTATTGCCATTATCGAGTAGTTAATAGTATTACAAGTTCTTCTTCTATTTCATTTTTGGCAACCAGTCTTCTAGTAGACTATTACTGCCATTGTCAAGTGAGTATCGATAATACAAGTTTCTTCATACAATTTCAATGAACTAACAAGATGGTGGCCATCTTGTTACAACTTTCCTGGGAGTTTTTGTGGCAAGTCAGAATCCATGCTCCGTGGTATTATTTCTGATCCACTTCACTTGTGCAGAATAACCAAACTATATTACGTAAAGCACCACCAACATTACACAATATAGAGCCAAATAACACAAGATTATAGATAAAATATAAAGACTACTACATGACATTCCAAGATCCCGCCAAAAACTCTATTATAACTTTTCTAGTATAATATATGATTTGTTGTTTTTATATTTATTTATGGTTCACGTTATAAATGAAATCATTACAGGTAAGGGCATGTGAGCTTGTCGGTTTGAAAGATTTGAATCACAGCTTGCCGCATGTTCGCGATAAAATTACTGATTTCTTAAATGATCTTATTTCACTTGGAGTTGCAGGATTTAGGTAAGTTTGAACATATTTACTCATCTATTGTTCGTATACGCCTACTATAATATTTAGAGAATTATAATCCCATTACAATTAGAATTATTCAAAACTTTATTTCTGGATGCTTAATTTTAAATACACAGCTGGTTCTTAGCGTAGAATCTAAAAACAATCTTTAAACTGTACTCTCGTGTAAATTGAATTAACTTATGACTTTAGTTAGTCCTAATTAGTAACAATTATAGTTGATTTCTGTAGAATTGAGATAAATATTTGAGAATATATAAAAAGCTGTTATTGTAAAATTTGATAAATGTGTTAAAAGCACTAGGTGAACTTTATTTCGGCCTTTATTCATAATAATATTGCAAATATACTTTTTGTTTTTTATCTGAACTATGATAGTTCATGTTCTGATTTAATAATTCTTTCTCTCTCGCACTTGCAAATTTTATTTTCAAACTTTTCAATCCTTAGATATGATTCACGTGAGTGTAACTAAGTACCAACCAAATACCAAAATTCCTATGGCCAAAAATACCTACTCAAAATTCGTTATAACCTCTTAAGACGTTACTTGATTTGATTTAAAAAGTATAAGATCTGTTGTATTTTTGAGATAGAGGTACTACAAATAAAATTCATTTTGAAATTTTGATTAAAATATGTGAGTGGTTACTCAAAAATGGACTTGAAGGTATTGACAACGGTTTCTTTTTTCATGAGTTTTGATTCTGTGGTCTTTCAGCGTTGTTTTGGTCTAATCAGAATACTTTTAAGTCCCGTAGTTTTTTTAATGAATTTTTAATGTCCTAGGCAGTTTTGGAAAAATTACATCTTACAGAGAGCGTACACTAGTTTGTGTGATGTCAGGTAAATTTCTACAATCAGTATTTACTATATATATATATATTCAAACTGAAACAGTTTAGAATATTATCCGATACGAAATATATATAAGGGTTGTTGAGGTATCTAGTGCTTGGACACGTAGTCTGTTCAACAACTGATATATCTATAATAGTTATCTTAGCTTAGGTCAGCACAGATAGGTCGCGAATTGCATGTATCAAGCAATAGCCAAAGCCGAGGTGTGCCGCGCACCTTTGAGCTAGTTGTCAAAATAAAATCGGCTGAGTGCCTTAAGCGCTCGATTTACTGTCGATGAAGCAATTATGATTCCTTGATTGGTCATTTTTTGCGTAACCACTTCAAAAAAAAAATATATATATATATACATAATTTTTGTTTATAACATGAAGGCTAAGGATGAGTTTTTCTTAACCGGCCTGACTAATTACTACCCTCATGTTGAAAATCTCTCGCCAAGCACCTATGGGTGTGCTTCGACTGCTGCACTTGAGCGGGTTAGATTGACTGTGTTAACCATATTAGACTACATTGTCATTTAACATTAGGTGAGATTATGATCAAAGCTTAAAATTTATAAAGTAATATAAAATTGTAACCTAATTAATCCGCTAATAAATTGTAGTAAAATACATATTATTTTGTATTTATTCCTGTTAATTGCAGGGTGGATGCAGCAAAACATATGTGGCCGAGCGATTTAAAAACAATTTACGATAGTCTTGACAACTTGAACTCTGACTTCGGTTTCGAACCGAAGATGAGACCTTATATTTATCAAGAAGTCGTGTACAGTGGTAATGAACCGATTAAACATTCCGAATACATTCCTTTAGGAGACGTCACCGAGTTTAGGGTAAGTTTTCATTCTTTTGTATTCATTCGAAATCACTTTTTCGTGATTTCAGTTGTCAGACGTAAGTCATGTGACCAGGAAGTATGAAAAAATATAAGAATAAGGATGGATATATGAGTAGAGAAAGACCGAAAACGATAAGGATGAATATTATATGAAGGATGATATGTGAATTCTGAATTGAAAGCTGCTAGATGAAAATAAAAGAGAAAAACATATGATATTGAACTCACTAAAGTTGGACTTAACGAAGATGATGTTTATTGTTTTAATCAAGCGAAATTAAAATATAAAATTGATAATAAATAATGGTATCAAATTACATTGAAGGTAAATTCAATAGGATATTCATTTAAAGCGAGTCCATTAAGGCTTTCTTGTCGAACGAAAAACTTGATGGAGATGTAACGCGAATTTCTATATTCATCGGTAACAATGCCCCGTCACGTCTTTGAAGTTAACCTAAATTAATTTGTAGGTTGGTGATTCAACAACAAAGTTGCCGGTCACGAAAGCCTCGTGGCTTACTTCCTGGAAAATTTGGCTGGTGAAATGTTTTAATAACAACAAGAATAGATTTATGATTATGTTTTAGTTTGGGAAGGTTTTAAATAAAATAATTTGCCTCTACTATTCTACAGAGTTTACGGTACAATAAATATAACTTTGATGAGATAACTAGCTAAAGCTTCTGTGTAAACAAAGCTTGTTATTGATGTTAATGAATTCATCTTATTTAAGTGATTGGGATAAATTTCTTATAATATATTAAAAATCAATATCATGCATTCATCTCTTGTATTCACACAAGTGATTAATTCATATAAACAGGAACTTATTACGCAATCTGAACATATAAGCGACTCGATACATATCTCGTACTGGAACGCTCATAAGTTTAAAAATACTCAGCGCATTTGAATATAATTTCTCTGGATATGACGAATTATCGGAATAAGGACTAATGAGCTATAATCTATTTGTCACTTTTAATCCAAATAACCTATATAATTCCACTGAAATATCAAAAGCATTTTTGTGTAAAAGCAAATAACAGGTGAACAGACGTCAGTGAATTATTTTATTATAAAGAAGTAATGTTTATGAATAGTGCTTGTAGGAGGTATTCTCTGGAAATGTTCAGGCTAATGGTTTACCATACCATTAGACCATATTTGAGTCTTAGCATTACATTATAATTAAGATGGGGAGTTGCCAGTAAACTAGTTAATTTTGCTATATTTATAGAATTTATTTATTCATGTAAACAGTCGTTTTGAATTGTGAATTTAATCCGTAATTATATAAATAAAATCAACCAATACGTAATATTATATAATAAACTTATTTCATTTAGGTTGGAACTGAATTGAAACCAGTATTTCTTGGTAACAATCCGCTCAAATGGTTGGTATCCTGGGGAGAGGCTTGGAATTTGTCACCCCGTGATAATGTTTTGGTGTTTATCGATAATCACGATACACAGAGGACCGATAAAGTATTAACTTATAAAACTGCAAGGGCTTATAAGGTACCAATATATCTACTTAAAGACAGACAAATATTCCTACACAAAGATCTGAGGATTTATTTGAACGCCTAGAAAATTAGGATTTGTGTCTTCAGTTTTGTTGAAGATTTTTGGATAAACTTATGTTCCTGTGCTTTGGTTTGAGATAATAAATACACCACACGTGCTTTCAATGTTGCTTATTGAAATATTATTAAGTGTGGAATGTTTAATTTTCCTTGTAATGACAAATCCCTATTACGTTTTGCATCTCTTTGTGTTTTGCTTATTATAAATATTAACTCATACAGTAAAAGGAACTTAAGCGATTGCTACGTAATTGAGTGCAATCTATCAAGAGTGATAATGATTTCATCATTACATAGTATAAAACAAAGTCCCCGACCGCGTCTGTCTGTCTGACTGTTCGCGATAAACTCAAAAACTACTGAACGGATCTTTATGCGGTTTTCACCAGTGGATAAAGTGATTCACGAGGAACGTTTTGGTATATAATTTGTCCAGGATTTTTTTATAATCAGGGCGGGACAACGTCTGCCGGGCCCGCTAGTATTTAATAAATTTGCAAGAATAAAAAACATTGGATGAACTATGGGATTTTTTATTATTATTCCCTTGTGGAATCCAACATTTTTGTCTAAGTCTAGTGTACTTTTTAGAGACTTTGAGAACGATGTATTCATTTAAATATTACATTTCTAAATAAGTGTTCCTGTTAAAGTACTGGACACCTATTAATATTATTATTATTATACAGGCAGCGATAGCATTCATGCTAGCGCACCCTTATGGAGAACCACGTGTAATGAGTAGCTTTTTCTTTGACAAAAACGAGCAAGGACCACCGAATGATTCTAAAGAAAATATAATATCTCCAAGCATTAACGAGGTACGTTTAAAATTGCTGTTAAGTCAATATTTTCTTAACTTTTCTTAACTTTGTTGATTTTCTCTGTACGCAACTTCAAACGCTTAAGTTTTCTGAGATTAACAGATATTAATGAATCTCTAAAGACCCATCAAAGTATTTCTCCTAATGCGAACGTACTGACCTTAGATAGTTGTATTATCTATTTTTTTTTTTTTTTTTTTTTATTAGGAGGCAAACGAACAGGTGGGTCACCTGATGTAAGTGATCACCACCGTCCATAGACACTTGCAACACCAGGGGAGTCGCAAGG
The DNA here is from genome assembly GCA_036509395.1 of Antheraea yamamai. Classification (NCBI taxonomy): domain Eukaryota; kingdom Metazoa; phylum Arthropoda; class Insecta; order Lepidoptera; family Saturniidae; genus Antheraea; species Antheraea yamamai. Next base: position 6,759,949 of record AP028431.1, on the reverse strand, counting down.
CGTTGCCAGCCGTGTTGGGAGGGGGGGGGGGAGGGGAAGGGGAAGGGGGAAGGGGAGAGGAGGGGGGGCCCCGGCGCTCTCACTGACCGAACGTATTTCACCTAATGCAAGCACTGTTACTTCACGTCGGTTTTCTGTGAGAGGGTGGTACTACCCCGGGCGAGCCGACCCATTTATGCTGAAACCAATAATAGTTTCAGCGTGGTTCTACCACCTACCACCTAGAATTCCAACAGAAGTATCCTAAGATTCTTTGGTTAATTTTTTCGTATATTAGTATTTATGCAGTTTAGGTAGTTTAGGCAGTTTATGAATTAGGTTATAGTATTATTTAATCTATTATATTTTTATATTATCTATGTGAATGTTTAAATTTGTTATTATATTCCTTTATTTCATCGGGGTTTTTTTATGCCAAAGAATTGCTAACTGGTAGAGGCCACCTGATGGCAAATAGTTACCATCGCCTATGAACCAATGCAACACCATGATCATTACTGTTGTGCTGCTGACCTTGAATGGCATGTTTTAGTCTCTTTTTGAGGAGTTACGAGTCATAGCTCTGAGAGAAACTATAATGGACAACTCATTCCACATCGCTATCGTACGCATAATGTAGCTTTTATATAACCTTACGATTGTCACCGTTTTATTAGCTTTTAAGGTCTAAAGGTGAGCTGCCAATCAGTGGTAGGAGGTGCGAGCCAGTATTTTTTTAGTACTTATTTGTAATGTCTCTTCTATTATGATTATGAGAAAATAAATTCATAACAACCTGTTAATTAATATGTTTTACAATAATTCGTTATTTCCATTATAATGATTTCATTGTGTCCTACAGGATGACACGTGTGGTAACGGTTGGGTATGTGAACACCGGTGGCGGCAAATCTATCAAATGGTAGCCTTTAGAAATGCCGTAAAAGGAACTGATATTAAAAATTGGTGGGACAATGGAAATAATCAAATCGCATTTAGCAGAGGTGATAAGGGATTTATTGTGTTCAACGTTGAAGGCCGAAATTTGAATGCAATTTTACAGGTAAAGTGGACTTTTGATTAATAATTAAATTCGTAGGTTTTAAATTGGATTTTAATACCCAGGTACATCCCATGCAAACAATTTTTGAATTGATTACAGACCAGTCTTCCAAAAGGTAAATACTGTGATGTCATTAGTGGTAAAGTAATCGACAATGGTTGTACTGGAAAAGTAATTAACGTAGACTGCGAGGGACATGCTGAAATTTCTTTACCCGAAAATGTGGAGGATATGCATCTCGCTATTCATGTCGGAAAAGAGGTACATATATTAAGTTAAATTTTCTTTACTTTTGATAATATTATTTTGGCAAGTTCTGAAACTATAGGACCTCTTTAAGTATATTTATCTATCAAACTGTCATTGGAATGACCTCGATTCGAAATATTAGAGAACATAACTCATATATCTCTAGATGTCTTATAGGAATGTTGATCAACTCATTGCCTAAATATTCGAGATGCTATGGTATTGATTACTTGGTAACTATCACAGTGTATCCATACATAGGCTTTTCCGTAAACATCATTATCTGTTTTATTAATTCTAACGCTGTTATCTCTAATATCACACGAATAGTACTTCCTCGAACGGAAAATGCATTTAATCCAAAGGCAATCAACTAGAGTACCTGATTAACATTTAAGCGCTGAATTGTTTTAGCAGTATTATGGATAGTTTTCTAGTATAAGGTAAACACAATATGCAGTAGCATTTAAAACTATTTATCTAGTAAAACCAGACGTATAAAAGTGTGGATGAATATTTGGAAAGTTTAGTCTAAGCTAAAAAGATATTAGTACCGAAAAGTACGTATATTTTTATATGTGACAAAACTGCATAAAAACTTGATTAAACTAGTAATACTAATTTAATTAATCAAGAATTATTTTTATTTCAGTCCCGCCTGCAGTCATAAAAATGGGAATGAGACTGTCAATTTGTTTTAATAAATACTTAACCAAAAATGAAATTACTTGTTCATTATTTATCTCTAAGGGAAAACTAAAGCATCGGTCTTTTATATCACCACGAATAGAAAAGAAATGAAGATATCAGAATTATAGTGAAGCTTTGAATAATAAGCCATTAGGTCTACCGGAAAGTTCTGTCCGTTTTGTGACAATAATAGTATCTTCTAATTCTGTACATTGTTTTAAAAGCCGACTCGACAATTGGCTACGGACCAAGAAACTAATTTTAATAAGTGAATATTTATAGTGATCATAAATAAAAAAAATCGACACTGTGTGTTATATAGACATATCAGCAATTATGCTGCTCGTCTGTTAACAAATAAATAATTATCTAACTGTAAACACATGTTTATTTGGCGCATGTGCGGCTCCCTATTTTTGTCACTCAATGTACGCATACTGACGTAGCAAATTATCTGAAACAAAGTTGTTTCAAGTTAGTCTTAATTGTGAAGTGATAGTGTATTACTGATAAAGTTTATATACGACACTGTATTTTATATAAATTTCAACGAGGAAGAAGTGCTACAGAAGCACGTTTAGAATATTCCCTTTAATTAGCACCCTCTGACTATCACTTGTCTTTGTCCTTACAACATTTTTTGAACGGTAAGAAATGAAACAATGAAGACGATATCAAGCAAGCACTGGTTCGCATCAAAAGATCTCCAAAAGATGGAATATCCAAATTACTCTTACGCTGGCAAGAAGTCATTAATAATAATGACAATAATCTATACATTAATACGCGAAGCGAAAACTTTGTACCCCTTTTTAAGCGAATTGCGCGAACGGATGAACGTGAAATTTGGCATAGTTAAAGTTTATATGTTGGAGAAGTGCACACAGCTATTTTTTATATAGAGCGTATTAGAATTCATTAAATTAATTAAAATGTACATTACACACACCACTGCTTGTATGACAAAAAACATATACACACATGTATATGAAAATGACGTTTCGCCATCCTTTATTTTACTCTTACGTTCCAATTAACTTATTTCATCCTACATTCAATATTTTTAACATGACTTACGTTCCATACCTTGCATGGCCTTTGAAGTTAATCGGTTAAATTGTAGGTTGATGTAATAATAATATGATATAATACGTAAACTAATAGTATACATTAACCCTTAATTCGATAGTGTCCAGTGTGACGAACAACTAATTTAAAAAAATCTACTGAACTAGTTTAGAGAAAAATACATGATATTTTGATTTTAGTGTGTTGGTTACATATAAAAGATTTAGTAGAAAATATAATTTGAATAATAATAACACTCAAAATGTTAGTTTTCGTCAAAAATGGCGTCGACGCCGAAGTCATCTGTTTTGCACAAGGTATTTTATTTCATTTTTATTGGTTTTTACTAACTTTTAGACGATTTCTGTATTTATTTATATTTATGATATTATATACATCTGGAAAATAAGATAATCACGAGCTTCTACACTCATTTTCACTGTTTTATCTCGCTCTAAATCTTTTGTCCGCCACACCGGACACTGTCGATTACTACGTGAAGTATATATTTAACTAGTTGTCCGGTGTGACGAACATTGCCAAATACGCTACGATTAACACTTTTTTGTTACATTTATTGTTTTTTTTTTGCATAATATCGCACGTGGTTGAATGTATTCTTCTATAAATTAGTACATAGGCATATTTGCTCAATTAATTGATATATGTATCAATAATGCCTGGATTTTGTACAGGAAGCACCACTCCCAAAGAAAATCAGAAGCAAAGCTTAAATTGAAAGATTTTCGATACGAGATATTTGCTGCTTTGATCAAAATTAACAGGTCAGCTAAGCGCACTAACCAAGAAGAGACCACGATAAGGAAGCCTTGTAAACCCAAACCAGTAGATTGTGTGCGTTTTGACAATATTGGTCATTTTTTATCGACGAAGGAAGAAAGTCGTTGCATGGAGTGCATTAAAAGAAGACTACTGTCTGTTGCATAAAATGTGACGTAAGACTATGTTTTGTAACAGGAAAGAACCCTCGTAATTGCCATTTGAAATTTCATAGAAAATAACTATTATGTTCATAGTTATATTTGATTAGAATTACATTTCTTTTTGTTTTTTATGTGTATTTGTTTTATTTATCATGTCTGTTAGTCATTTGGTAGGGTCCGTCCGCCCGAATGGACATGTTGTTTCGCAAGTAATTCGTTACATACTTGACAATGTCCGCTGTGACGGACATGTGTTTTATCAAAAACTGTACAGCATTAATTTTTTTTAGCATTTTTCCTGTACTTATTTCATATTAAAAAAAATGACTTTACTAAAAAAATCAGTTTTTTTTTGCTACAAAAAACTCCGTCGAATTAAGGGTTAATAATTAATTTATCTTCAGTAAATGTATGAAACCACTGAAATAATTATTATTTTCTTTAGTCTTATTGAATGTCAAAATAAATTATGGTTGAATGTCGACCATCAGGCGACCATTAATATTATTTAATAGGGTTAAAGTTTATTATCGGTTAGATTTGTATTTTGTTATATAACAAAAACTGATATAACTTTTGGATAGGCCAATTATTATCGTCTTACTTAAATATGTGATGCAACGTATTAAACTACAGATTTTGAAGTTATACTTCTTTTGGCGCGTTAGGGAAAAATTATGAGAGTAAATGTTTACGACGCGCGCACACTGTCACGAAAAACCGACACCCTGAAGTTAGCTATAGTCATCATTTTGTTTCTTTGTATTTGTTGTTTGTATTCCTTTGTATTAAAACTTTCAATATATTAAATACCTTTTTTCTATTGTTAGTGGCGTTTTTTCTACAAACGTAGAATAAGGCGAAAGATAAAATTTTTGAAAAGATTTTTACCTTAATACGCCAAAGAAGTATGACTTCTAACGCCTGTGCATAAGTACACACACCATTTTTTTTTTGGAAATTTGATGTAGACGTTATTAAATTACGTTCATTTAGAATATTATTTCTTGATTATGCTTATTTTGTGCCTGATCCTTCATTAATATCATTTACATCTATAATAAGTATATTATTAGTGCGTTAAAAAATATTTCTTATCGAATAAGTTAACAACTTTACTGACCAATTTCTGCGTATCTATAAGGTAATGTGACAACTCCACATTATCACGTCTTCAGATTTCGGTTACCAATTAGGTATTATAGGTTATAAGATATCATTGAATTTAATTACTAAATATTTAACTTCATTTCGTCTATTTATACATGTTATATTACCCTTATAAAGTAAAATGATCTTCATACTTTATCATTGTTTTCGAACTTTTTATCATTAATTATGTTAATCGTATCAAACATTTCTGATTATTCAACAAGCACTGAGATTTTATCGGTGTCTATATAAACGCGATCGTAGTGGGAGGCCGTAATCACATTTATTGCAATATCGTCAAACATAAGGAGGTCTATCAAACAAAATGAGGTAAGACCACTTTTTATCGTTATTCTGGCTACTACTTCTATATAAAGATTTATTGCCTCTTTATTTATTAAAGCAGGTAAGTAATATATATATATCGAAATGGTGAAGTTTTGTATATTCCGTTTGGACGAGGCACTAAATGATAATTAAAAAATCGTTCAATCAATCCAAACTTTTGTTAAAAATGAAATTAGCTATAAAACCGTTGCACTGTAGTAGATCCACTGTGGTCGGAAAAACTAAAAAAAAACAGACAAAACAAAAGTAAAAATAACAAAAAATAATTAATATGTCAGACAACATACAACCACACAAAGATTATGACTTTATAATACGACAGAAATTAGCAATAATATAAAATAAAGTACGCCATTACCACCTTCAATTTGAATATCTATTGTCAAGTACATATTAGTGTATTCTGGTAATTGTAATTGGGAACCAGTCTCCTCCAGTCTTCCCGTAGTACAATCTTAGGTCACATTGTATCTTAATCAATTAATATTATTTTCAGACAATAAACGCATATAATAAATATAATAATGTATTAATTAGTGCAATACTAACAATATTAACGAAATTAAGTAAAGTTTAATCTGTTGTGTTTATTTTGTTCATTGTTATAACGCGGCCTCGAGAGTTTGCGAAATGTGGTTACATAAAACAGCAATGGTATATTTTCAGAACTACAAGAGGTGAAAGTAATATGAACAACATAACTTTCTATTTACAAGCTACAAGTAGACACGCGTAATGGTTTAGCAACCTCTCTCTCCTAAACATAGTACGGCATACATTATTTTGTAACAAAATCTGTAAACTAAACGTGAACTATCAAGAAAAAATTAATTAACACATTTACTTTATAGTTCGTAGGTCTGAAAGCTTCACTGCAATTCTGTCTTATATTAAACTAGCGGGACCGGCGGTCGTTGTCCCGCCCTTATAAAAAAAATAACCTTGACAAATTATTTTATTTTATATTAAATTCTTAGGGAAACTTACAGCTAGATAAAAAAATTACATTATATATTTAAACATAAACGAAGGTCATTTACAAGTTTCCGCATCTATAAAAAAAATTCATTTTCTTTAAGAAATGATCCGAATAAGGAAATTAAAAATCAAAAAAGCTGGAATTAAGAGCGCATTTAAGTTTCTGAACACTTGTGTTAAACAGATCTACGTTCAGATCACTAACTAATTTGTTAATACTGTTACCAACTCTAATTATGTACGAATTTTGTCTGTAGGTCGCCTTAAGAACCGGGTTATAAATATATACCTAAACCTACCTCATGAATCACTTTATCTACTGCGTATGTCGCTTGAAATTCCGTTCAGTAGTTTTTGAGTTTATCACGAGTAGATAGACGTGACAGAGGATTTTATTTTATAATATGTGGCGGTGATGATAATGCGGGTGTAAGATGGTCATATAGTTAAAATTATAGAGGGACTGGCTTATAAGAGTTGTTGCAAAAATTTTATACCCATAGGCGTTTGACAACAAATATTCATTCTGAAAGTGGTAGCTATTTAGTCTGGTATTAGGAAAAGTTTAGTGCCATAAAATAGAAAAGGCCATAAGTGGAAAGAAACTCTGCTTTTCAATCCTTAATATACTCGTATATTATAGGACTAGCTGACCCATGCCCACTTCGTTGGGCGGTAATAGGCATTATCAAGCTACAACTTTTCTCTAGAACTTAATCATATATATCTCATAATTAAAGCAGCGTTCGTAAGAAACGTTTTCGTTCGACCATTTTTCTCCGACTCCCCAGATATTACCCCCTACAACCTCACAAACTTTACCCATTTATAATATTAGTATATAGATTATAGCCCGCGACTTCGTCCGTGTAGTAATAGTTACTACTCTGGGCTAACGCTGACACACAGCAGAAGCTCTCAAAAAAAAACATCTCAATTTTGAAACATTTTTCATCTGTGCTCCGCTCCTATTGGCCTTAGCGTGATGATATATAGCCTATAACCATTCTCGATTAATGAGCTATATAACACTGAAAGAATTATTCAAATCGGACTAGTCGTTCCTAAGATTACCCCTTACAACGCCACAACGTCACAAACTCACCAACTTTACCTCTTTATAATATTAGTATAGATTATAACTATACCGATTGCATCTAAGATATGACGGGCGATTGATATGTATTATTTTGTCTCAAGTAAATCGTCAACGGGAACTAAGAATGTCGATTTTTTTTGTAGGATGTTTCGGTCCATCCTCTTTTTATCGGCCGTGACTTTGGCCTTAGCGTATAGAAATCCGCATTATGCGTCGGGAAGAAGTACTATGGTCCACTTGTTTGAGTGGAAGTGGGATGATATTGCAGCCGAATGTGAGAGATTCCTTGGCCCGAGAGGTTTTGGCGGTATTCAAGTAAGTAAATCTATACCTGACAGTGGAAATATAAAATAGGCGTATCCTAATATTTTATTATTCAGCGAGTACTAGATACTACCTTTTTCTCACGATATTTATAGATGATGTTACCCAGTTTTCTGGATTTCAGACATTGTGTATGCAAAATTTTATGATGATCCGTTGAGCAGTTAAGCCGTGAAAATGTTACAAACAAAGACAATTTCGTATTTATAAAATTAACCCTGGTCTGTCCAAAACCATTAAGCTCCATACAAATGACTGTAGAATTCATGAGGCGAAGATCAACAGACTGTTGGCAGCATAAGTTTAAAAAATACCTGATTTATTACAAAACTTTAAAAAATAACAAATTATGTATTGTAAAATTATAATTTTTGTGTAAAATGTATTTTTAAATGATTTTTGTATTTGAATTTGATGAATTTACAATGTACGATGTCGTGAAAAAAAAAAATTAAAAACATTCCCCATTTAGGGATCTGTGATCTTAAAAAATTAGCCGAGGCGTTAATTCGTCATTCTTTCAATTAATGACCTTATTTTGTAAATGTAGATGAAATTGCATTTTTTTTTAAAACAATGGTATTATGCAATCTTAATTTTGCTTCTTAGATATTGATTAATAATTATCATCAAAGTTAAGCATCTGTGGGTCCTATCTTTGTTATATCTGGTGTACCTACCTAATCAATTAATTAAGTAATTATAGCATGTTTTTATGCATGTAATTATCTTCGTTGAAGAAAATGTATTTATGTTGGGTGTGTTGACCGGCAAAATATAATTTTAATATCCACAGGTTGGAACCATCAATTTTGTCCGAATTCGCATTTAAGTTATTTAAATTTGATAGCATTTTGGGTAATGTTGAAGAGACTGAACCTAAGAGATGTGTTTGTAGTATAATTTTATATCGGAAAAATATAGAACTGTTGGTTTCTCATGTTTGTAGTCGGTGATGTCTTAGGTTGGTGTAGTAAATATGCGCTCGTATCTTGCTTCAGGAGGAAGCTTTTAACACATACAGTGTGTATCTCATAGGCTGGCATTTAATTATTATTACCTATATTTATAGATTGATAATTTATTCAATTTTAGATTTCACCACCGAATGAAAACCTTGTAATTTGGTCACGCAACCGTCCATGGTGGGAGCGCTACCAGCCCATATCCTACCGTCTGGTGACTAGGTCTGGTAATGAAAATCAGTTCTCAAACATGGTCCGCCGTTGTAATAATGCTGGAGTGAGGTCAGTAAACAGAAATATTTTTAAACACATAAAGAATATTCTATACTAATATTGCGAGTAAAATATGGAGCGAAAGTTTGCATTTAGCTTCATACATAAAAACCAATCAGAAACTATTTAAATGGTTCTTGGAAATAAACCAATTTGTGACATAGGATTGTCATCATTATTATCAGCCTGTGAGTGACTCACTGCAGGACCATAGGTCTCTTCCCGAAGGAAGGTATGGGCATAATCATCACGCAAACCCACGATATATTGGCGATTTCAAACTATGTGAAGTTTCAAGTTCTGTTTTTCCACATATGGTGGTATGGTGGTACTACAAGAACATTTCTAAAGTTCAGATTTCCTCACGATATTATCCATCACCACCAGCTGATAGTGTTACCAATTGAAATCAGTAAATGCACGCGAATTCTGAAAAATTCGTTGGCACATGCTAGGGTTCTAACCTGCGGACATCGAAACGATATTCCACCGAAATAAAAATAATTTTAGGATTTACGTTGACGCCATCATCAATCACATGACTGGAACTTGGAACGAGAATGTCGGTACGGGCGGTAGTACTGCTAACTTTGGCCAATGGCACTACCCGGCAGTGCCCTACGGTAGAAACGATTTCAACTGGCCTCACTGCGTTATCCAAGGCAATGATTACGGTTGTTGCGCTGATAGGGTAAGCTGTTTATATATATTTGTTTGATATTTGAAATAACTTTTTTATACTTTATGAGTTTTAGCGTTTGACCACAATATCATCTGTTAAATTATAATCTATATTAATATTGTAAAGAGGTAAAGTTTGTGAGGTTGTAGGGGGTAATATCTAAATCTACTAAATCGATTTTTCACCTACCTACCTACTAAATTCTTTTAGCAATAGAAAGCCACGTTATTTGTGAGTGTCATATGCTATATATTAACCCAAAAAATGAAAAGATTTTTTTGTGACAGTCGGATTTACAAAGTAAGTCGGAGAAAAAACGGTCGTACGAAAATGTTTCTTACGAACGCTGCCTTAACGATGAGAGATATATGATTGAGTTCTAGAGAAAAGTTGTAGAGCTTGATAATGCCTACGAAAAAGTCAGCGACTGCATATATCTAGCTTTTATATTTAAGTCACAAAAAGTAGTTTTTTATATTTAAAAAATAATTTAAATCGTTAAGTGATGTTTATTGGTCAACAACAATTATGAATTCTTATCAATATGTAATGATATAGTAACTGAGCCACAGCAACGCGTGGCTGGGTCAGCTAGTATGGTCTAAGATCGTAAATACGGTAAACCTAAAGGGAGGGAATGGCTCTCAAACGTAGTTGTCAAAACACACCAGCAGGTGCTTGGCTACATATTTTCAACTTGGCAGTGATAGCTACCCAGACGGACCTAGCAAAGCCCTGTCATTATCACTCTCCTAATGTTAACAGTTTATACAATTTATTTCCACTTATCGTTCTTTATGTTTGTTTTTTCTGCAGACTCTTGATCCGCACCTTTTTTCTGCTTTCGTTTATTTTATTAGTTACTAGCTGACCCGTGCAACTTCGTCTGCACCAAATCGGTTATCACCGGCGTCAATTGTATTTTTAAACGCGAAAAATTTTAATATACCTAAAACCTTATCGCAGCCACACCTACGGTTTCCAATTGTGAATCTAAACTATCAAGGGACTCACTCAAACATATACCCAAATGGTATGTGAGAAATCTTTTAAAATAAGCCTACAACCCGTTCGTAGCATCATCTACCGGGTTCAATTAAAATAAAAACTAACCTACATATATTGGCGGTAATGTGAAAAAAAGCTTTAGAGGTCTATGGACCCCCGGTTTCTAAAGAAGTTCCTTTCCCTTTTTTGTAGACGTTTACTATACAGTCAGTAGAGTTTACATTATAAAATATCAAGTTGATGAGTTAAATTGTAAATTAAACGACAAAATATATTCATAAAATAAATAATGATAAATGAAACACTGAATGATATCATAACTATTTTTAACTTGTATTAAAACTTTTTCACACTCCATTGTATTGAAGAAAAATATAAATATTAAAAAGATATGAGCACGACGCTTGAAATGTCATTTGCCTGTAACTATTTGTCTAAGAGCTAGTAACGGTTTCGACAAATTTTCTATAAGACAGTTTTTTATATATCTTTATGTTCTTCCGAACAGCGTGCGGGCTACCTGGCTGCCGGTAAACGTTGCGTTTATTACTGCATATCGCACCTTTACTGGCAAACATATTGATTTTTATATAATTTTTAATGTTTTGTTTTTTACTAACTTTGAAACCCTACTAAAACATGAAATTATTATTGCCAGACATTTTTGTTATAAACAATAATTTGCCCGAAGCTATTTTTTGTAAACAAAATAAGTATGTTCTAACCATGTTAAGATAGCTGTAATTTTAATATTATTCTTATTTTTTTTTTTAATGAAGGCTTAGTTACCTACGCTACCAAATCGCCTAAATGACATACAACTATATAACAATAAGAATGGCAATAAACTTAACAATAGCTTATATTAATTTTGTACAATTCTTTAGCATCTTTCGAAATGGGGTCAGACAATAACGAATTGTACAAACCAGTGTGGAACGAACCAGAAGCATTAAGCCAAGATTTAATATCTTCGCTTCGAACACATTCTGCCAGGATGTGGTGCACATCTCTCACAACTCTCTCTCTCTCTCTCACACAACTCTGGCAGAGTGGTGATATTACTTTACGGATCAGGTTGGCGAACTTTTTACATGGGATGTGTCCTGAGCGTAATCTCATTCCTGTGATTGCTTCCCGACGGCAAATCGTACTGTCATCAGTCCATGGTGACCATAAGGGCACATCCCTTATGAATCCCTTATGAATCTTATGAATCATTCTGTACCATATTCCTTTTGTTTTAGAACGCTCATCGAAGTATTTCTTCCAATGCGAGTAACAGCTATTTTTAAATACTGAGCATACATCCAAGTAAGTTGGTAAAATATTAATAGGAGCACCTTCGGAGGATCCTTCTCTTGCTAAAAGATCAGCTCTTTTATTCCCAGTTATACCTATATGAGAAGGGATCCATTGTAAAACAATTACTTTGTTCTTTGCTTTGAAATCTAGTAATTGCTTCAAAATAGTGTAGGCTATCGGTATTTCTCGAAAAGTCGAGGTACATCGAGCTACGTGTTGAAAAACACTTTTTGAATAGGATAAAATAACAATCTTAATGGACTCAGTTGATTGCGCAGATGAGAAGGCCTCTGCAATTGCTATCAATTCAGTGTGCATAATTGAAATATTTTCATCAATTTGAAATTTCATAAAAGTTTTGGAATTTGACTCAAAAAATGCGGCTCCTAAATAATTCCCAGCTTTAGATCCGTCAGTGTATATTTTAACAAAATTTTGATAATATTTATTCATATAGTGAAGACAAATATTTTTTATTTTAAGAACATCATATTGACGCTTTGGCTTCCAAATACCATCTACATTTATCTTAATTATATTGTGCAAATCAATGTTATCGACCCAGGTGTGTAAAGTGAACATTTCATGTTTTATACTTTGAATTGGAGTATTTTTAATTGAGAAAAAATACAAACTAATAATGGTATTTTTCTTTTACGCCAATAGAGTGATTGGAAAGGGGTGGACAGTTCTTCTGACACATTGGTTAGTTCGTTTTTTTCGAATGACAAATTTAAATAGAATTTGCCAGCTAAATATTGTCTCCTAAGATGTAACGGACATATGCTCAATTCGCTTTCCATAACATAGATTGGAGTACTTTTAATGAAACTCCCGATAATTTTCATGGCCTGATTTTGGACTTTTTCAAGTTTATAGAGGTTAACCTGAGCACTACTATCTTAAAGAAAGCTCGCATAGTCAATTCGACTGCGTGTAATATAGAAGTATAAACGAACTAAATGTTATGGATGAACATCCCAATTAAAACCGGCTAATGCTTTGAAAACGTTTAGAAACTTAGAGTTAAATTCTGCAACTGCATTGTTATGTTTACCCCATTTTATGTATGATAAAGATAGCGATAATTGTGTAAACGCCTGTTATAGACGCATGTATTCAAGATAACATCAATCTCAAGTCGTATGTGTACGTTTATCGTTGTTTTTCAGTTTTCACGGTGAAATCTCAATATCATAATGGTTAATAAAATGAAATATGTTGTTTGCAATGGAAAAAAATGAAATGGTTTGAAATGAATTATTTTATTTATAAAGAATATCATCGGGCACATTATTTTCAATAACAAAATTGTCTGGCAGTGATAAACTCATGTTTTTAATAGCGTTAAAATGTAACCGAAATTTTTTTTTCCTAAAATTAATTATAAACCAAAATTTTGACCTGTAAAGGTGTGATGCGCATTAAAAAACACAACGTTAACCGGCTGCCAGGTATCCTGAATCCTGTTTGGAAGGGCATAATATATCTTCATATTAAAGAACCAGCTTTTCTAAAATTCTCGTTCTTCCAACGTTGCTGGCTCTTGTACTAAGGTGTCGCAAAAAAGTCTAGTTACGTTAACTACAATTTTTTGTTTTTCGTTTTCCTAGAGAGCCTGTTGCGTTTTATGGG